>PNEQ01011415.1:0-32152 GCA_003012365.1 Medauroidea extradentata | reverse complement strand
CCTCTCCTGCATTGTAAGGATCCCACTCCGCTGCTGCATATTCCAGCATTGGACGTACCATCGTGATGTATGCTTTCTCTTTCACCCCACCACTGGCCCCATTCAGGACCCTTCCCAGCATTCCCAGGGCCCTCCTTCCCTTAGAAACCACTTTTCCTAATTGTCCCTTCCACCCAAGGTCTTCCTGTAATACCACTCCTTGTATATCAATTAAATTCTTATTTCTAACATAATATTCATGCTCACTACTTTTGAGTTTATATCCAGAAAAATGCTCTCTAACACATATAAGTTATTGATTTATAAATATACTTGGTATTGTCATTATATTCAGTTCAGAGAAAATTGTTCTAAAAGTCTCTCGATTTGACACTCCTTTTATAATACGCACAGCCTTTTTTTGCCACTTAAAAACATTTTTCGTACCATGTGAGTTACCCCATGAGATAACACCATATAATAGGTGGATATGAAAGAAGGCAAAGTTTGCCTTTAATACTAATTTGTGGTTTGTATAAAGCTTCAATTTTTTAAGTAAATTACTTATATAACTCTTGCTAAACTAGTACAAAGTTTATTAGTATGCACTTCCCATGTTTATTTTGTGTCTAAATGTATTCCTAACAGTTTTATTTACAATGTTCCATAAGTTAAAAGAAATATCACTCTTATTTTGATTAATTACTAGTAGAAGTAGCCTTATTAATATTGTCTTCATTTAATTGTATTACAGTTTCGAGATCACTGTGCACACTTAAAATTGTGGTGTCATCAGCATATAAAATACAATTAGCTGTAAGACATTTAGAAAGATCATTTATAAAAACAATAAAAAAAAAGTCTAATACAGAGCCCTGAGGGCCATTTGTTGTTTAATTAAAGTTTCAATCACTTTAGAGATGATTGGAACCAGAGATAATTTATAGGTCTATAGTTACTAAATGCTAGATTTATCTCATTTTTTGAAAACAGGTATTACCATTACTGAATACTTCATACATTTAGGAAAAGATCTCTCTTTAAACACCCAACTAAGCAAGAAAACTGAAGGTAGTATTAGGGGTCGATAAATTCTTTTAAATATATAATTGGATAAACCATATATATCTTCAGATTTAGAATTACTTTTATGACCTTACTAACATCAGTTATATTTATTTCAGTCCAATAAAAATTTATCATAATTTTATACTTATGGATTCTTTAGATTTTAGCATACTTCTTAATTTCTCTAAATTATCTAGATTATCTGAATCCTTAGGCCTGATTGTATAATTCACATTTGCAAATGTTGGTTAAAACCATTTGCAGAGAATTTGGAATTTGTATCGCTCTTATTAAACAGTTTTCCTGTTTCAGAATCGGTAGCGGCCGGTGATGTCAGATAATGGGTTTTCACACACTGTCTTGAAAAATAATTAAGAAAGACAATTTTTAATCTAAAACAGTTGCAAATTTTTCCTATACACTAAATTTCATGTTGCTTTTCTAAAAACTTATCATTATTAAGAACATGTGTTAAAATTACATTACTAGCACTGACAGTTGTTTATTTCCCTTTATTTCATTTCCAGGCAAATTTCAGTTTGGCTCTTAAGTAAGCATTAAGTACTATAATTTTCTACGTAGTTTAAATTTAATTGTAAAGTTATTGTTTCCGGTAGTTAAATGATTAATATTTCCATTATTCATAACGTAAGGCTATTGAGTAATATTTCATATCTTTGATTCAATATGTATAAACACTGTTTGTGCGAATATACATCCATTACCTACATTGTGTATAATTAACATTTGTTTTACATTCAAAACCACAGCATCTTCTCGTTAGTTTGCTCAAGGCTCGTGTCACATGTTTGCTCAGATCAGAATGTTCGTTTGGCCTGGTACTGTTAGACAAAGTGTAACTGCTGGCATCTAGCGAGGTGTTCTATAGTTGTGGGTTGTAACACTAGCTGCTCTAGTAGGTGCTGCCACCAAGAGGTGCCACCGTTTCCGCAATCAACAGGCATGAGCTCAGTCCGACCTGTGCACTTCTTCAGTGTTAAAACTCCCATAAGAGGTGACGTCATTCTGTCGTGCACATGCGCAGAAAGGCCAAACTGGGAGGCTGAGAGGAGAGCACAGATCCATTGTGCACGGTACAGTGTTGCAACATCGCAGCTGTACAGCATAAAAACTCAGTGCATTTGTGATCGGTAGCATGAATATTTCAAACTATACTGGCGCTACAAATCACACAAGAATGTTTTAAATATTTTACAAAAATGCTTCATAGAGAACTGGGTGTGCGCTTGCACCTGTGCACTTATATGTCGGCTGCTACTGTTCAGAATTTATTATTTGCCATGCAGCTTTACATTTATTTGTAGATTTCAATCATAAGCCTTATTTTTAGCTAATTTAGCATGTATTTTATACAATTTCTTCATCCTATTATAACTGTCTCTAAATTTATGACCTATATTTTGTTTATCATAAAAAATCTTAAATAAGGTTTTCAAATATGAATTCAAATATGGTGTATACCAATTCCCTTCAGGAAGTACATACTTTCTTTTTAGGTAATCTGTTTTTTAATATTTAGGATGGCAATCAATAAAATTTTCAAATGCTTTTTCAACTGTGTTAATACCTTATAGCAATTCAATCCATATAATTTCACTTAATCTAGATTGAATAACATGTATATAATGTCTTTGGTTATACATCTATAGTGCTTTATTTCTGCTTCAAATTTATCTTGTATTCTATAGGGGTTTTGAATAATAATAGGTAATATTACTAATAATCCTAAATGGTCACTCAAATGTGGCAGAGTGGCAATACAACTAGTCAGAGAAATGTGTATTAGATATCACGTTATCAGTACAAGCTTCATTTCTAGTTTTTTGATCACCAAGACAGTTACAGTTATGAGATCTCAACATATTTAAAAATTCCATTGTTTTGTTATTTTTAACTACCGGTATATCATCAGTGTTTAAATCACCAAATGTAAATAAATGTGTACTTTTGAATTTATTTAAGAAATTTATAAAATCACTCTTCGTTTCAATGTGAATATCTATATTTGAATCTGGTGATCAATATAAAGACACAATTATTGTATTCTACAAAACCAAGTTAATAGCTACAATTTCAAATTGTTTTTCTATTTAAAATTTCTCAGTATTTATAATTTCAGATTGAATGGAAAAATCTTTTCTTATGTAAATAGCTACACCACCTCCATATAATTCATTTCTACAATAATCAGCTGCTAAATTATGATCATGCAGTATACATAAATGCATTTAATCCTTTTTCAATCAGTGTTCATCAACAATGAAAATGTTACATTTTACATCATAGGCCTAGAATTATGATTAAAATTGTCTAGTATGTATATTAATTTTACCATTTTCAACATTACTTATTACAGACTCGTGTTTTGTATTAGTATTTAAAATTATACAGTTCCACGTGTGTCTTGATTTTCTCCCAGAATAAAAAAGTCTCGGTGTTATTCCCACTGGCCAATAATTTGCTGTCAATATTTGATCCTTATGATGAAAATCAACTCCTATGTTAAAACTGCAGTTGTAACCTTTTGACTTTAATTTGTCCACAGAAAAATTAACACCTGGAAATTTCATCTTTAAAAAATACTGTACTTCATCAACTGTCGTACCTCCTTTAACTTTACACAAATGAAACCATGCCTGCTTAACTCCACACGATCCTGTAGCGAAGTGTCTGTAGGCCTATTAGAACCTACCAGCACTGTCCTTTTATTTTCAAAAATCCTAGAATTATTTATCTTACAAGATTGGAATGTCTTTCCCGGTAGAGCGAATTTATTAATCTTAATACTTTCTACATAAGAAGAACTTTTCTTACTTAACGCACATTTATCACTAGTATCGTCGAGCAATCCATTTGAATCAATTTGTTCAAAACCCTTATCTCCTTTTAATGTAGAACTAGTTTTAGAGTTTTTAGAAGTCAAGAGACTAGACCCTGTGTTTCTCTTTTGCACTTTGTTTGTTTACGCTTACATTTTTTGTTATATCGTGTATATTACTGTCAGTATTTGCTTAATTAAAAATAGTCTTTACCTTACCATTTGTTCCCGAGTTTTCCAAGAGAATTCTTTACAATTTTTCATTAAATTTTTTAATTTCCTTTAACAAGGCCTTCAATAATACTGTTTTTCAAACATCATTTTATTCACATTACTTATCGGATATTCTTGATCACTCGCATTGTGTTTATGTTTAGATAAGCATGCTTCCCATAGCCAAGTGTACTTTCGTACCAAGTTTAACTATCATATCATATTTGTTAACTAATAAATTAGCACTTGTGATGTAATACCACGGCTCACAGAAACCGTGGCACATCAGTCCTTTATCACCATTTTCTACCATGTTATTACAGCTACCACAAGGAGTTGATTGCACCCATCAGAAATCTAAATATCAGTTTGGTGTATTGTAACAGAAAAATTCATATACAAACATTGATATATAAGTGTTAAAACTGCCAAAGGAATTTTTGATATATGTATTAATTTGCATCACAAAAAATATTTTTGAAACCACTGCTAAACTAGAGAGCGAGGCCTTAAAACACTAGTGTGACATTTCTGAAACACCATTCTTGTGTGTGTGAGACGTGTGAATGTGTGATGTGTTAGGAGTGAGTACTGCTGATGTCTGCTGTACAGGGCCTTTTATTCGTGCACAAAACGTACAATATTCTTACTCACAGTAGCTACTCCATCTGTAGCCAGGAACTCAGCTGTAGAAGGCACAACACTGACAAATTCACAACATAATGAACACCACAAAGTAAAATGCACACAAAATAACAGGAATTATTTTCTTTATATTTTCAGAGTTGTCGCACTGCCTTCATTTTACACAATAACACAAAAACTTAATAATAACGTGCTTCTAATGAAAATTCATACTGATAGACTATCGTACAGTAAGATACCATGCCTCTGAGACTGGTTGGATACAATTAAAATAATATTATTGGTTCAGTATCATAGATTTTTAAATGTGACTTTATTGAAAGATGACAAGTTTAACTTGAAATAACCAGCATGAGCACTACCTTATAAAACAATTATGTGGAGACTTAATTTTGGAAATGTACTCTGATATAGTTAAAATGACTATCACTGTATTGGTGTTGAAAACAGGCAAAACAATTTATGTAATCCAAGCGAAATAGCATGGATAAATAATACGTATCTCATTTACTTTATACTTAATATCTCTCTCACATAACAGTCTTGTAGGATTTCATACTTCAAGTATAGTATAAGTTGCAGTTGGCTCAAATTTTTTGCAAAACATCTGCCCTCTAATATAAAATGTTTCTTTTAAAGTGTGTCTGAGATTGTATAATCACTTGTATAACTATTGTAATAGTGTTAAATATGACAACTACGTTTCTGTAACAATTACTTTAAAGTTCACTCTAATTTTATATGCCAGCTTCCGTTTGTCACATCAAAAATTCTGCACTAAAACTGCATTTGTCTTCTCCGAAAAATGCAGTCTGAACAACCTGGATCCCGTTCTCTGTACTGTTCACACAATGTGGTTCTGAACACCACACCATTAGTGAAACAAACTACAATACAAATTAAAAGACACTATATCACGTATTAATTGAGAAGTAGTAGAGTGCACCAGCCAGCTATTTTGGGCCAATGTTTTTTGGTGGTATTTGTAATTAAATGTATTTTGTGTACGTTACAACAAATAGACTTGCATAATGTGTAATTAACGTCAGTACTGTCGGATCACTGATCGAGCCTCTGCACCAATGAAATATTCTCCGTTGTATATAGTTCTACACCAAATTAATATATATTTATGGATAGGCACAAAAATTTCGAGTAAAGTCTCTCAGTCACTGATACTACCCATCTATCTACAAAAACAAAAAAGTTCCTCCCTTACTTATTTTGCCCACATTTTAGGTCTCTCACTAGCAAACAGGACTTGTTAAAATGTTTTTTTTTTTTTTAATTAACTAACAGAAATCTATTGTCTAGTGTCATTGGTACAACTGTTGCATGGACACGACAAGGACTGTATAAGTCGGATGCAACATACACAACTAACAATTCCACGATTAAAATTGAGCCACGCTACCGGCACAACCATTTACCGCCATCGTGGTTGCGTGACTGACTTCCAGGCTGGCACACCAGCACCACCGGCCACATGCTCAACAAGGCTGCCAACTGCACAGCAGCAGAGGTGGGAGATTCAAAATCTCATGTTAGAAGTAGAGGTTTAACTTAGTCCAAAATGTACAATACTGTCTATGCTGGAAAATTATCAAGTCAATAAATATATACACAAAATTTACAAGTTCAAACATCTCTGCCACCTTGAAACTACGGTTTCAACATATCACTTGGCAAGGGACAGAGCTTCACTGCAGGTCGCCTAGTCAGCCCTGTCGTAGTACTGACTGTGGCCACTCTGGAGACTCCATCACTACCTGGATGAAGTTCTACAACACGTGCCAATTGCCACTGCAGTGGCGGGAGTCTATCGTCCTTCACAAGAACCAGCTGGTTGGGCAGAAGGTTGACATTAGAGCCATGCCATTTTGCACGCTGCTGCAGTGTATGAAGATAGTCATGGGTTCAACGTCGCCTAAGGTCTTGATGTATCTTCTTTAACAGCCGCGAGTGCTGGACCTGGTTTATCGACAAATCCTACAAATCTTGGTCAGGAACTGCAGGTAAGGATTCAAGTATGAGAAAATGACCTGGTGTTAAGGAACTCAAATCATTTGGGTCTGAGCTCAGAGGACATGGCGGCCTGGAATGTAGGACAGATTCTACCGGGACGAAGACTGTGTAGAAGTCCTCAAACGTCAACAGTTGGTCTCCGATAACTTTCCTTAGATGAACCTTGACTGATTTGCTCTTTACGGTGATTAATTGTGTGGCACCCACCATGAATGTTGTGGATTCTGGACATTCCGGTATTTATTACAATTTATTTGTGGGCGCTGCCTGAGGGCCGAAGAGGTTCAAATGGATACTTGCCCCTTCCTGGGAAGATCCGTGACGTGGTTGTGCCGGCGCGGTTCACGCTGTGTGGCACTGGTGGCCCTGTAGCCGGACTATTTAAGTTGAAGTGGTGGGCACGCCGCTGGTCATTCTTTCCTTTTTTTGTCAGCACGTAGCTTCGGGAGAGATGCATTGTAACCAAGCCGGCGGAGGGAATAAGGTATGTCTTTGGATGAATGATTGTGACTTTAATAATTATAATAATTCTGAGCCGCTTGCCAACACGTAAGAAATACTATGAGTATAGATTTAATGTTGCACTTAAATTTGTGTTTGCTAGTGCCAACATTACAGGACTGCTAATAGTTCAGCTCACTTTGAGAGAGCACTATGTCTACTTACCGTTCCTGTGAATAGTTTTGCGTAAACGTTCAATATATTTGGAGGTGCTCTTACACACTGTCAGTTTGTGCGGCCTGACTACCCTATTCCCCTGTCAGTCTGGATTTGTTAGCTTAAACATAAAATCTTTGTAGTAATTGCACGGCACGTTAAGGCAGTTCAATATACTGGATCAAAGTTTACTGGCTGTTCACTTTATTTTGCTTTCCGATAGTTCCCTGCAGCGATAATGTGCTAGGGGATAAACAACCTCACGTCAGTATGTTCAGACAGGAGTCTATATATCTTGCTGTCCTGGTATCACAGATACGTGTCGGAAGTGAAAATTTAGTTATTGTTAACGTGAACCGGGCCAATTCAGAAGGACTCACACTCCCAGTCAACCGAGCTTCCTGGGGACTGCGGGTGTTGTGGCCAAAACGAAATATGTAAACAATTACATAAAGCAGCTTAAATAAACGGCTGAAACGAGCGATCAAAGTTGCCAGATCATCAGAGAAATGCACCAAAAATTTATGATGTTTCTGCTCTTGCTTCACAGCAGGATCGGATGAATCGCTTACCAGAGGACTGGATGGCCACGACTCCACATTCTCTGTCAACCAGAGTGGCCCTGCCCACCATAGAGGATCTGTCATGAACTGAGCAGGCAACAGGCCTCGCGAAGCACAGTCAGCAGGGTTATCTTCTGACATGACTTGTTTCCAACATTCTGCAGGAACAATGCTCAGGGTCTCGCTCGCCCTGTTGGCAACTAAAGTTTTAAGTTGATGAGGAGAGGTGTCCACCCAAGCAAGTACAATCTGCGAGTCGGTCCAGGAGACCACCGAGGAGGTTGTGATATCACTGTACAAGTCTAAAACGTGTTTCAACAGATGGGCTAGTAGTAGGGCTCCACAAAGTTCAAGACGTGGCAACAACAGAACCTTTACACCCGCAACCTTAGATTTTGCAGCTACTAAGTGTGTAGTGACAGCAAAGTCAGGACTAGTGACACACAGGTAGATGACTGCAGCATACCCTACCGTTGCTCTATCCGAGAAGGCATGAAACTGATAGGAGCACCCAGGTCCCCCTGAGATTAGTCTTGGCAGGGCAAGAGAAGACAGAAATGGGAGTTCACGGTTGAACTGGCTCCAGCAATGGACTGTTTCCAAAGGTGGTTGATCATCCCAATCCGTTTGCCTCAACCACAACGTCTGGATCAAATGCTTGATGAGAAGAGTAAGTGGAGTAAGCCAACCTATTGGATCAAAAATCCGAGCAGCAGTCGACAGGATGTTTTGTGAACTGATTTGAACTTTGTACGAAAAAGTGTCAGTCAGGAGGTTCCATTCTAACCTCAACACCTTCACCACTTGATCTTCCTGGTCGTCCAACGAGCGTGACTGAAGACGTTCACGAGGTAGCCATTTGAGAAGTGCAGGATGATTACTATCAAACTTCTGCAGTTTGAACCCTCCACTGTCCAACAAGGCAATCAATTCTCTTTGCATCTCCAAAGCTGCCTCTACTGACGAGGCACCAGTGACCACATCAGACTTGAGGACCTTCGATGCCACTGGAAATCTATCGGCTTCATCATCAGCCAGTTGCTGCAATGTCCGAAGGTATGGTGCAGAGGCGAAAATCCTGAATGGGACCATCCTCAGAAGAATGCCATACAATGTGCTGAAAATCCCAATGTTGGGAATGCACTTGGATCTGGCGGTACATCTGCCGGATGTCCGCAGTGAAAACAACTTATGCACTCTGAAGACAATAGCATGCTTACTACATCCTTCTGGAGCTTAGGACCAGTGAGCGAAGCGTAATTCAGAGAGTTATTCAAAGACCCTTTCGACGATGCATCAAAAACCACTGTAAGTTTAGTGGTGGAGCTATTGGTAGATAGTATCACAGAGACGCAACTTGGGTTGTCGGAATTTTCTCCATGTGCCCACTCTCAAGATAGTCTTGTATGAAGGTACAGTGTAACTCCTTGAGATGAGGGTTCTTTTGCAAATGTTTTTCAACACGAAGAAGACTGATTGCCTGTGGCCTGGTCACACCAAAGGAAGGCTCTGAAGCTTGAAAAGGCAAAAACAAGTATATCTGCTTGCAGCATCTGTGGAAAGTGTATTCACGAAATGGTGCTCACACTGTACATCCTCTCTGGATACTTGCTTACTTGGAGGTAGCTCCTCCACCTCCCAAAAGCATTTCATTATGTTTGGCATTGTTGGAATGGCAAGAAGAGGAAACAAATTAACTTCACACAAGGGGGACCTCGATGCTCCACTCATCCCATTAAGATCCAACCTAGGACAGATTCAACAGCTATAGGAAAATCATCGAGCTTATACTGTCAAGAGACGGGGAAACAGGTCTGCCCCGATAAGAAGATTGATCGGACCTGGTTTGTCGAATGCTGGATCGGCTAGATTAAGATAGGCGACCTTGGTCTGTACTCCTAGTGAGATTTCCACACTGGGCAGTTGATTTGTTATTCAAGGCAGAAGAAGAAGTGAAGATTTCCTTCACGTGGAGCTATCATGAGTGAAACATATGATTTCGAAACTTTGACTGGTGTGTTGGACAGTCCTCGGATAGCTAACTCAAACTCAACCAGTTTCCGAGGAAGTCCCAAATTTGGAAGAGACAGTTCAGTGATGAAACTGGCCTGACTCACAGAGTACAACAAGGCACGAACTACAACACGAACTCCTGAAGCATTAAAAACATGTGCCTGTGCTGTTGGCAGCAAAACAGTAGACACAGGACTGGCAACAGGTGTCTCTGCTGTCAGAATAGTAACTACACCACCCTCTTGAGATGAGGTGCTAGCATCCATCCTTTTATCCTGCACCTGAGTGTCAGTAGTTTTTTCAAAATGCAGCATGTGTGGTGTCAACAACCACACTGCCGACAGGATGACTTTGAGTGGCATTGCTTGGATTGATGAGAAACTGAAAAACAATTAAGACAGAGCTTTCTTTCCTTAACAACATTATACCTTTCAGTAGGACTGAGCTGGTTGAACTCTGCACATTTATACAGTGAATGGGGACCCTGGCACAAACTGCACAATAACTGTGAGCCCATCAAACACTTAGGACCTGTATTTCGACCTCTAGTTAAATGTGTGGAATAGCTATCTTCTAGTTAAGCTAACTAATAGTTAAATCAGTCCGCCTATACTATGAAAGTTTCCATAGTTAAGTTATCTCTGAGATAACTATAGAAAGGTTCTGGTTTGGTATTTCAGGAGTTGGCAATAAAAAACACCATTTTCTAGGACTTTTGTATTATGTTATATTGCAAGGCTGACTATTATTGATGTCGCGCATGCAATGTTTACTTTTACCACTGTTATATGTATGTGTTAAACATATTTTATTCTTGTGTTGACGTAAATAAATAGCTAAAAAATACCTGTTTTAGTATGTATAGAACATTGTGAAATAAATATTCCCACTAATTTTCTTGCTTGGAGAGGGTATTTATTAATATCACATCTTCTGCCGACTCGTTTTAACTCCACATTACATTTGATTTAAGAGTGAATTTGTTAGGATTCTCTTTATTTTCGTAAGATGGGAGAGTTAAACATTTAATTTAAAGTCTTTCGTGAGTCTTTTAATGCACTGTTTCTTACCTGACGAACCACAGGTACCTCCTGTGCTGAGACATTCTCAGTGATGACGATCAGTTAAGTCAGTAATGATTTGGGACGATCTGCTGAAGCTGTGGGAGCCTGCAATAATGCCTCCACATGCAGACCAACAACAAGGTGTTCGTTTTCTTATCAGTTGGTCAACAACTTCCAAGCTACACTGAAGTTACAACTTGACATGGACAATGACTGAACCATACATATTGGCTCACCTCGAAGAGAAGTCTTCAAGTAAGCAAGCTGCTCAACAGAGGAAATATCATTGTTATCAATTACAAGTGTGGAAAACAAATTTGTGAAATTCGACCATTGCTTTGTATCACCTTCGAACTGACGAAGTGTTATTTCACAGGGTGGCCACCCACCTGGAAAACCTGGAATTATCAGGGTAATTGTGATCACCTGAAAATATCAGGGAATTTTTGGTACATCTGAGACATTTCAGGGAATTTTATGCCTCATTCTTTTTGAGCTTCCACAAAATCCAAAGGAATGAATATAATGGAGTTTTGTGTGCATTATTTTATAACATTTTTATTGAAAAAATTACTGTTATGTAGGTGTAATTATACTCCATTGTCAAGTTTACGTAGTTATTTCTGCTGAATGTTTTGTCAAGTTCACTGACTCTAGTGCCAGAAAGGACGTAAAATATTTATCTTTATTGGAAAATGTGTTGAATTAAATGTCAAAATGTTGTTTTCATACTTGCAAAAATCAGGGAAATTTTTGGTTTTCTATCAGGGATATATCAGGGAATTTTCATTGTTGCAATGAGTGGCCACCCTGTTTTAGGAAGAGCTACACGCGAATTATTAGAATGGCCATTTGATGAGTGCGGGGCTGGCTTGGATTTACTTTCGAGGGAGTCTACCACTGTCTAATGGCAAAACATTTGTCCTCAAAATACACCATACAAGATGGCGTCGAAATCCGTCAGACGTGACCTCGACAGTTACATAGTCTGCATCAAAGTGCTCGTGCAGCTTAGGAAGGTCTCGCACAGCAGTTAAAAACAAAGTAGGCTACATCGAGTCGTGTCTTCTTCGGCAATCAAAGACAATTCATAAGCACGCTTTATGCGGAGTTCACTTACCTGAAGACGGACCTGCACTGACCGTACAGCCATTACGATAATACAGCACTAAAGGTGAGACAAAAAAACAACCTCGAAAAACCACAACAGCGAACGCACTGGACTGCCGACACATGGATATGCAGAACAAAGACAAACAAGAACAAATTAGAGAACCTGGACACCAATCAATCCACGCTGCAACAGTTTGTGCTCACAAGCCATTGCTTCTTTCTTCCTCACGACGAACCTTTGAAGTGTTCAACAAACACGCACTCGGAGTGCCGAATCAAAAAAATAAGCACCAAAATGTGCTACAAACACTACACAGGCGTACACGCGAAAGTACATGCCCGGTACCGACACGAAAGTACACACACACACACACACACACACACATGCTCAACATGTATGGGAAAGTGCTGAAGCGAAAATGCACATCACATGCACACAAAAGCAATTTTGCGAAAATCTGGCCCGGAGGACCAAAAATGTTGCATGGACGTGACAAGGACTGTATCAAAGTCGGATGCGACATCCGCAACGAACAATTCCACAATTAAAATTGAGCCATGCTACCGGCACAACCACTTACCGCCATTTTGGTTGCGCGACTGACTGGCACACCAGCTACAGGCTCAGCAAGGCTGCCAACTGCACAACAGCAGAGGCAGGAGATTCAAAATCCCACTTTGGAAATAGAGGTTTAACTTGGTCCGAAATGTACAATACTGTCTATGCCGAAAAACTATCAAGTCAATAAATATGTACACAAAATATATAAGTGCAAACAACAACAGTTATTAAATATCCTGTTAAAGTTTGACATATATTGACATAATGGTTTTCTATTTTTGATGAGTTTAATCTGACAGATTTATGAATGTGCGCGAGAGTTTTGCGACCTCACCAAGTTATATGCCCGTCTTGCTACTCCACTGGTTCATCTAGCCGCTCTGATAGCACGTTTGTACTGAGCGTATCGAGTGACTCATCACTGAATGCAGACAACATATCTCCTGTTGAAGGTCTTGCATATTGCTCTTCAGTTGTTATGAACGATAGCATAAAATAAACTTAAACTACCCGGCAAAATAACTACAAAATGTTGTTACAGAAATAAAATGTCATGATAACATAAATTGGTTCATAAAATTTATGTAATAGATAGACAACTTTACACTAGAAAATCAAATTGCAATTACATTAAATATATTTGGCTGTTACTTTCGAAAATGGTTTTAGGCCAAAGTATAAAACATTACGAAATATCCTACAAAGTTATACAGCCTAGTTTTTTTTTGTTGTTTCTCATATTTGCTGGAATGCAGACAACTTGGAAAAAATAGTCATAACTTTGTAAAAGAAACTCTAAACAAAATATTTTTTTTGTCAGTCTACTTGAAATTTATCTTTGATTACTGTGCAATGCAAAAATTGTGGTGGACCAATGCCCTTAAATCATCACACAACTTATTTTGTTATCCTTACACAATGCATAAGTTCCTTCTGGAAGGTGACAGATAACAAATTGCAGCAATATGCCCACATTTAACAAACATTTCAACAACCCACTTTTACTTAGCAAACACACGTACATCTCAACTTGAAGACACAAATTTCAATCAAAATTGGTTTGTGACAACACACCAACTGCAGTAAAAAAAAAATCAAAGTTTTTTTGTGTTAATCAAAATTGCACACTTTTAAATGTGTAAATCATTTCATTCGAGCAAGCCACTTGGTTTTCGTTGTATCTATGTTCCTGTAACTTGCAAATTCTGACTTTAACGTGTCGCTATGGGAAAACTATGAGAGCTAAAAAATTTCTACAAGTGTAAAATGTAGTCATAAGTAACGTCTATAAAACTAACACTATGCCAAGCAAATATAAAATTACGAATTTTTACCACTTGAACACCCTTAACATCAGCAAAGTAGCTGGCAAGTGTGAACACTTGGTAGTTCATTATATCTTCAGATAGTTCCCATTTCATTTCACACTTGTTGCCTCACAGAAGAAATATTGGAATTTCAGTGTGTAGTAGGTATTGTCCTTAATGTTAAAATAAACTTGATAAATAAAAGTTAAGTTTTTGTTAAAGCATCTTTTGTAAGGATATGTTTTGTATTTTTTTGTTTTAGATGTCTACCCTTCTGCATAATGTAGATGTGCCGACAAAGAAGGCAACATTTGCCATGGGCTGTTTCTGGGGACCAGACTCACTCTTTGGAGCAATGAAAGGTGTCGTGAGAACTCGTGTTGGATATGCTGGTGGTTCCAAGGTTAACCCGACTTACAAGTCCCTGTAAGTTATCTAGAGAAGAGAATCTATTATACCCTGCTACTTGTTTGCTTTGATGTGTATTTGTTCATATTTATTTACGTGTACTGTAAACTCAGAACATACTGTACAACATGAATTGGATAGAGTTACGCAGAAGGGAACCTAGCCACAAAGTAATTAATTTCATAAATAATCATACCAAGTAAACGAAGTTGGAAGTACCGATATCATAGAAAAATAAATATTTATAAGTCATTGTATTTGAAGAAAATAAGAGGCCAGAAAAAGTGGGTTAGGCAGTGTTTAGATGCACACAGTAAACTTGACATAGGATATCTCAGTTTCAGTAAATGGTGGATTGGTTTTCTTCTGTTTAACTACGTCCAGTGTTAAGATGGTAGCAGTGTTACAAGGTAATTTATGTGTGCACAGCTTTTGTAATGTTAACTGGTATTGTGGATTATTTAACAAATTCAGTTGATTGTGGCATCAATTCCATCAGTTTGAGTGAAAATTTGAGAGTAGGCTGTTGTTTGCTTATAGATTAAATACTGTAGGTTTTTTTTTGTCCAGAAAATATGTAGTTTTGTATACTTACATCACATTGAGAGAGTACTGAAAATTCTCAACAGGATGGGGTGACAATTGGACATCTTATCTTTACATTTTTTATAATAACGTATGAAACTGCTTGTGTGTGCGTATGTGTGTGTGCATGCGCTATGTGGAAAGCAGATTTTAAAACTGCATTTGGGAAATTACAAAATGCAAAAATGGAAATAGGCCTATTGTAGGTTGTAGTTAATATCTAGGTTTAAGAGATATGATGCAGAATCCTGCAGTATTCATTCAATAACTTCTTCATCCAGGTAGATGTTATTCATTTCAAAATACTTAAACTTTAAGCTATTTTGTTAAAAACAGTTGCCCATGCACATAAATTGTTTAAAAAAAAATAGAACCATCCCTATCTTACAGTGGCTAGCTTACAAGTCCTTTTATATTAGTCAGTAGTATGCTGTGTGGCCATTCACTGATACAAGAGTCCTACGAGTGGGCTTTACGTCTCGTCGACAGTGAGGTCATTTTAGACGGTGATGCACAACTTGGTACGACAGGATTTGGGAGAGACGTCGGCTTTGGCCTTTGTTATGGAACCATCCCAGCATTCTCCTAGATCAATTTCGGGAAACCATGGAAAACCGAAATATGGATGGCCGAAGCCGGGGATCGAAAGTGGGTCCTCCCGAAAGTGAGGCCAACATGTTAACCGTTGCGCCACCTTGCTCTGTATAAGTCGAAATGAACAAGAAGGTAGTCACCAGGTGTTATGCCCAGTTAGCATGCTGTAGTTTGCTTATGAAATCGTTTTATTTGATTAAACTGCAGTTGCAAAGCTACACCAGTGTCTATGGCTGCCACCTTGGTGATTGCCGCATGCCCGCTCACACACTGTCTGGAAAGCAGTCACGACATGCATTCGTGTTTGTCCTCAGAGGGTCCTCAACTTCTCGTAACAGACTAAGTTGTTTATGTTTCAACATTTTTTTTTCCTGTACAATCCCCTGAGTGCTTCTTTCTCTCTAATTAAACGTATCCACTACATGTGAGACGTAAATGCAACATTTTTCTACCAGCGGTAGCATTTGGTCAATGAAGAACATGGGTGCTTCGTCTACATATTTTTCAATTGCATAGTCTATTCACAGGTATTAATTCTGCTTCATATTTTTAATTTTGACTCATGTTCTAACCACTAAGACCCTTTCACCACCTCATAATTGTAGTCTTGCAGTGTCGTTGCAGGTTGGGAGTGATGCTGATGTGTGTGTACTTAATATTTACTGTAATAAAATTCCTCAAAGTGGAGGCTGTGTTTTTGTTGTGTGCTCAGCGCAGAGTTTTTTCAGTCAGCAGAGAGGAGAAGACTCGCTGGTCGTGAAGTGTCTCCACTGCAGATGTTATACTCCCCGAGACATTGGCCACGCTCCCCAACTCAGTCAGGTGTATGCTGAATGGAGCACAACTCCACGATACATACTCTCATCTCTCACTTTAGGCCAAATGGCATCAAATGTTTTGGAAAATAGCCACACATTTTTTTTACTAATCTGCCAAAATAACTGTGATTTTTTCCAATTACAAAGCCGCTGAAGATACAGCTATGACAAAAAATTCTAAACCTAAGGGTGCTGCGTACCTTGTGCTTCAAATGTGTTACATTGTGTTTGTAAATGTGTATTTTTACGAAATTATTTAACATGTGCCTATTTTGCCAATGTACGAAATGAAAACAGACTTTGGGGAAGGATGGAATGTCATTGTAAGTAAGACACCATGCTAATTACGAACACTGTTTTGAAATTCTGCAGTATAGCTATAAATAGCCTTTCCAGACTCCTGCACTTCAAAATATACTTACTACAGGCATGTGAAACTCAGATAGAAATATGCACTAACTTTGCTCAAAGTACCATATTTAAACTGGATCGGTTGGTACCTTGTACGCTGGTTCAAAGCTTGGCTCGTAATGACGATGCTGCATGTAATACGTGCTTCAAGTTCAGCTTAATAGCTCCGTCCGTGCAGGTAGGCGTCACCCTTACAACTCTGTGGTCTTCAAGGTTGTGTGTTCCTAATCATTGACTGCTGTGAATATTTAGCGTAAACAATGCTAGGTGTATTTGACAGCTTGACATATGAAGCATACGTAGTGAATCAATTGTCTCTTTTCTTTGAGAAAATTGGTTATTTATATAGAAGTGTCAGTAATAATTCTTCACACTATGAACTTGCTGCTGTAAGTCTTGCAAATCTCTGACATCAGCAGAACATCTGCCTTGAAGAAACTAAAATAGTTATAGGTCATCTTACTGAGCTGAGAACAGAAGACAAAGTTACATTCCAGCTCCCTTGTTTTTCTGTTTCTGTGATCATTTATTTTTTAAGCTTAATAAGTACAGATATTGCAAATCTGTTTGGCAGCGCTGTTTAAAATGGTTTCTACCATGATGGCTAATTTTTTCAATACCAGGCATTCGACGGTTTTCACTAATAAGCCAAGGTCAACAATTTAGTTAACTACTTAATTATCGGAAACCATAGTACTTACTGCCTTGAAAAAATTACCCAACATGGTGAAAACAATTTTAAACACAATTGCCAAATAGTTTTTTATAACTGCTCTTGTTTAGACTTACAAACAATTATTATCGCAAGAACAGTATAAATTGTGGAGGGAGGCCTTACAAACCGAGAAGGTGATATAGATTTATGACCAGATAGCTTTTTGCATGTCCAAAACCACCAAAGTACAAGGTGGCCGTAAACTCTTTGCATAGTTACAAAAATTCATTAAGAGTGCATGGTCAATAAATAAACGCTGAAAACATCAATTTATTTCTACGCTTTTTTCGAAGCCAGTATGGATAAAATACTCAATCACAATCCTAGATAATGGTATTTGCCAACTATATGAGTAAATATTTATCCAGAATTACTAATTTGCTACGCGTGATCTCTTGCGCCGTAGTTAAATGCACGAGGTTCCAATGTCAGAGATTGTACCTCAGAAGTTTGTAACACTGGAAACAACTTTGTTTAAAACGTTGGCTAAAACTATTGTCTAGGATTGTTATTGTTTAATTTTTCGCAAGTTGGCTTCAAGAAACCTACGGTTACAGATTAATACTTTTAGCATTGAATTATGTACCACGCCCTCTTAAGCAAACATCATTGCAGTTAGAGATATGTGGCTTGCAGAAAAAGGGACATTAGGTGGATTTTTACGCAATTTATTCAATGAACTTTGACATGGACATATCTCTAACTGCAATGGTTTTTGTGTAATGAATTTTTGTAGTCATGTAAAGACTTTATGGCCATCCTGTACTTGTTTGTGACACAACACAAATGCATCGAAACCAGTATAATATTCGTGTCTCAAGCAGTTATTGTAACAAGCAGATGTCGTCAACAGGACTGTAAATGCTTTCTCCACAAACTTATATTATACAGATACTGTATCAGATACTGTATATGTATTGTATAGGCCTTGAACTTAGGGTGTCATGGTTAAAGTTTGTCTCTAATCAGTCAGCCATCATAAATGTGTAGCTTGCCTTGGCAACTCTCCTACGTAAATCTTCAGTATCTTCTTTCTTTATGTTATATAGCTTTCCTTATCTTTTTTTATCCACACTATATAAAAAAAAACAGAGGAAGAAGCTTGTGTTTGTACTATTATGTAAAAGATGTAACTAAATCTTAGAAGTTGTGATTTTCTTTTTTAACTTTCAACTATAGCGATTTTATCAATGAGTCATGTAAATGTGTACCACAGATAGGGAAAATTGTGTAAAATGAAGAATACCGGTAACTAATTTGAATTTGTTGGTACAATACAGTACCTGTTTGGACTATCGGATAATCTGAGAATGTACCAATACTGATCACGATACCAGTACTTTGAACCTTTACAGATTCTCACAGATACTGATACATATACCTTAATTTACTTAGCAATACCAGCAGTGAAAGTGAAAGCGGTGACAATACATGTAAAGCGTGCCTTTTTAAATACTTTACAATAACAGCTTTACTTTAAGACAATTATTTTGTGGTATTTCTTGTACTTACATATTTGTGTAGGTACGCTACTGTAAATATTTACAATTATATCTCTTAAAAATACTATTTGCAAATCACACACATTTTCAACAATTATAAATTTCTTTTACAAAAAAAATTAGCAAAGTGCACTCAAATAGAAAAATATAATTTTTTTTTATGCAGAAAGTAACAGAAGCAGCAGTTTACTAATGTGAATACAGCTCAGAGCTCCTTGTTTTCATTAATTTTAGTGTTGTTACCCTAGCTTCCAAGGATTATTCGTTAACAATTCACAACCACTAAAACTGTGAAAAATTCTTTTCGTACACAATAAAAAAAACCTTAACAGTTTTTTAAAATCATTTAGGTCACATTTCAGCTTTTAAAAAAAAAGTTGTTTAAGTTTATTGTTTAAGGCAGGGATGAAGAAAAAATAATTGACCTACTAGAGTTTTAAGTAAGGCAGGAAAAAATGTAGGTAACCATAAACTATGTAATGAAGTGACAGAAAATATTTGATAGCTTAAAGAGAGGGGGGAAACAGTGGGTAGTGCAAAACAAAGAAGTGAGAAAGTGACTGTCGTGAATGAATCTGGTAAGACCTGGCTGAAGCACAGAACTGGCAACAGTGTAACGACAAGCAAGCTGACAACAGCTGTCTGCCACCTCCCTCCCTTTCCCCGGCCATGGTATCTAACATCTTCTATCACTGCTGCATGACTGATAATGGCTTGTGTGCAGGAAGGAGCGAGATGATTTTTAGACTGGTGGGGGGTGGGGTGGGAAGGAGTGGTGGTAATGATGTGTATACTGTTAGAGAAAAGAGGGGAATTGTTTTGTTAGTAAGAAAGACTGGATTTAGAAGTTATAACAGAAACAAATCATGGTCACTAGCTCTTCTTAATTGTCCTGATGTGAACATAGATGAGAGAAAATCTCTGGACTTGGAAAACAGTGTGATGTGGGGACTGTTTAAGCTCATAGTTAGCAGACCTTCATGCTGTGTTCCTTATCTCCGTAGGAAACTAGAGAAACAAGAACATGATGACATATGAGGAGGAGAATTCATGCTTGTTCTCGCAGTTTCTACCTCTTTTCTTTTGTTTCCTTCTCCAGTCAGCCATACATCTGGAGGGAGAGATGTTCTTTTCCTTTGTCATCAACACCTCCTACCCAAGCCGGGCATGTTCTGCACCTCTGCTCAACAGCCATACCATGCCAACACGTGAAAAATAATTCCCATGGAAGTTAATGCTGATTATTCTTATTTCATAATTTGCTGTTATAGGTGGTTCACTTTAAACTAAATTATTCCCAACATGTATAATATTTATTGTGGTTATGTAAATAAAGCAATGAGAGTTGTGAAATGTTTACACAATTATTTAGTTACAGTACATTAAGGTTTTTGTATTTAAAATAGTAAAGATGGCAGCATAATGGCCCGCTGAAAATTGTAGGCAGTGCTCAGTTTATTGTAAACAGCCTATATAATGCATGATGCAATTAAGTGCAGGAGTATAGAATATACTGCTGTATAAGATACGTGGTATCTGTATAGTTATTGGTAGAAACTGATGCAAATACCAATACAAATAAACAGCCAATACCATAGATTTTACCAATACGTAATATCACTTATCTGTATTGGTACGTCCCCTACCTCTAATGTAGTGCAAGTATGTTTGTTATAACATCTAACAAACTGACTGGTGTTTACATATTTCAGAATATTGCACCAGCCAACAAATTTATATCATTGTACTTATTGCACTTACCATATGAATATAACTGACCACTTACATTGTTAAGAAGTGTGTAGAACTGGTGTGAAAAATTTCAAACTAATTTAAATCTGGTTTTGTATTTATTAGTAAGATTTATTTTTCCTCGCACATTTGTTTGTCTAGATGTTCTGGTTAGTGGGACTTTTTCCCTATTATTTGTTGGGTATGTTGTTCTTCATTGCTGCTCATGTTACCACAGATTGTGATGGATTGCATGTTTTCTTGGTGCACAGCGGGGACCACACAGAAGCAATCGATATAGACTTTGACCCGAAGGAGACAAGCTATGAAAAGCTTCTGGAAGTGTTCTGGGCCAACCATGATGCTAGTGGCAGTTATACTCAGCAGGTACTGTACATGTGGAAATATTATCTGAATTTATAGTGTTCAGTTACATCAGCATTCTAGATGTAGTAGGTACTCGAAACTTTAACAATAATTGTTAACAGGTAATGCTGTGTAGCATATTGTAGCTAGCTCATTGTCATATTTGTGCTATATTACATTTATCTGTTGTACATGTGTTATAGTTTTAAAAAAATCCTATGTTGTAAACAAATTACTGGTACATAACATTAAATACTGTTGTGAACACACATGAGATACATTCTTAAAGGTTTTCTTGGATATCTTCAAATATTAAAGTATGATTATTACGAAACTGAAAGGCAAAATTTCTTAGCTCAATGATTTCACATTTATAAGAATAATCGTACTGTATTACGTATTACAAAGTATTGAACAAATTACAGTCAGTATGTGTCATCAAAATAATGTCCGTAGCCTGCAGGTTCTGAGTGTGTTCATTGTTAATGTAGCTTTATTTACTTGGCATTGTTTGAGTCAAGGTGCTTTCTTTAGCCAGTGCTCTGACGTCCCACTAAGGCACCCAGGTTTAATTACCATTGGGGTTCTGCCTTATTGTAACATTTAGGAGAGTGATGATAAGTCTTATTACTGGCCAGGATGTTTTCTCAGGGTACTCCAGTTTCCCCATTGTTTCATTCTGTCACTCCTCTATCTCCACTTCTCTTCATTCCATTGTGCAAGACCTTACACTTAGACAAACCAATAATGTTAAGAATTTTGTTTCTTTTTTTTGGTACAATGAATACTTTCAAAACTCTTCTTAATTTGAACTTTTAGTTCATCTGCATTTTTATGCTGTATTGTAATTCAATGCATGTACAGTTTTTCACAAATGTCAAGTACAGTAAAGCCCTGATTTAACCAAATGTCAAGGTTCCCAAAAATCTTGTTGCTATCTTAATGTTTTGTTAAATCCTAGTTGTAAAATCGGGGTTCCACTATAGTTTATGTCGCAGGTTACAGGGGTCAGTGATGTGGTAGTCAGAAAACTCGCGTACCACCAAGATGGTCTGGTTTTGATTCTGGTGGGATCCCTTTAAATTTTTACATGTGGATAATAACCAAGATAGATATTGCCAGTGGTAGGCAAGTTTTTTTGGAATACTCCGGTTTCTTCTGTTCTTGCATTCTGTTGCTGCTCCATATTCACTCAAAATTTATTGCTATGCATGTTGATAAGCCATTAATAATGTTCAATATATTGTGAACATCTTACAATAGCGTAAACATAGGTATCAGAATTAATTGCTTTATTAATAACACCAAAGTAAAATTGGAAACTGATTTGATCTTAATGACAGATCATGTAATAAACTACAGTGATCTCTCAGTTTAAGGTCTTCCAGTTTAACAATTCTTTCACTTTAACAACTGTATTATTTCTTGGTCCCATCTAAAGTCCCAACATACTTTTATCATTCAGTTTAATAACTCTTTAAATATAAGGACGGCTTTTTTCAATCCCTTGACAGTCGTTAAACCGAGAGATTACTGTAAATTACATTGTGCACCAGGTTATGATAGAGATAGTCTTCTTGTCGGTGGTTGAATTGTTGCGTAACATTCCACCGTACGCCAACCAGCCTTGGAAACTTGGCATCAGGGTACCCATGATCTCTTTACCTGTGTGTCCCTAGTATGTTCTTTTAACCCTATTGTTGATCAGTACCTAGTTACTGATGACAGTAGCTGTTGGCCATCAGGTGCATTGTTTTGCTCAACACCCTGCAATCAAGTCTTACTGTGGCAACAAAACCTAAGTGTGCAACACATCACCAGTAGTTGAGTTAAAAATAATCAGTTTAGTGTAAACTATGTATGATAGGAATACTAATATTGATGGTAGAAGATAAGCTTTTAAAACAACTCTAAAGTCTTGGCTGTTTTAGACAGACAATAAGTGGATTGTAATAAAATAACACAGACTCCAAATGCCTAACTAAATTCACTACATTGTGTGTACAAATTTTGATACATTAACCAGCTTTTTTATATAGTCTTGTACAACGTGTTTTATTTACCACCTGTTCATCCATTTCGTAAGTGACCAGTTCAAATTTTTGTGGCAAGGTGGTGTTTGGAACGAAACCAAAATTGGATTTGTCCATGTATATACATAAAAAAACTATACACTGTTTGTTATTTATAACAATTTACCAAAAAACTGTGCACACTTGTTTTAATTAATAAACACATAATAAAACAGACAGAAATAAAATACAGCGAGCGTGAGAGTCAAGTGAGAGATTTTCCGATGCAATTATTTATATTTTTAAATCATGGGACATTATGAAACTATGTATCCATTCAAAGAACTGTCGTTAGTCCTACTATAACAAGTAAAATATATAGCAATGTTTTACATGGTTCGGTATAAATCATGTAACAAACATGCAATTGAATGTGCAAAAACAGCTGATTCTCCCAGCATGCAATCTATTCTGCCGTCCTGGGCCAAGCCGTCCATTGACATTTACAACATGAGAAGAGAATTCATGATCTTTATGTGATAGACTTTGGGTCATTCCATGTCAGCTCATCCAAGGTATGTAACCCAATTTTTTTGATTTGGATAAATATTGGTTCATTTGTTTGGTGACCAAATGTCATCAAAACTCTTAAATTTCAGATTTTTATCTCAAATACTTTCTGAGATATTGTAGGTTCAATTGTGACAATTTTCAGACTGAAACAGTGGGTAATTATAGAATAAATCGGTCAGTCTCTATGTTTCCAAGCTTTGTACTTCACTGTAATACCAATCTATAAGTAAAAAAATATTTTTTCTTATGTGAAATACCCCAGAGAATTTGAATTTGGCCACAGAATTTTCATATCTAGAATAGTTTGTAAGCTATTACAGAAAACTTACTTGACTGATGTTAAAATAGACTGTATCTCAAAAGACAAACCTTGTAGGAAAATAAGGTTGGCACTACGTGAAAGAGGAAAAAATTTCCTTTTAGATACACAAAAAAATTGGTGGCTTTTTGCTTTCAACACGTACTGTAGCCTACTTAATGAATATGCACTACAATGCTATATGCATATTAACACATCAAAGAAATTCCCCAACACAAATTATTTGACAATTAATGAGAATCAATGCACACAGTCCTCAATTTCTAATTACCAATGTGCAGTGATTTTCTGATAAAGATTCCATTCAATTTCACATTTGCACAAGTCTTCTTTCAAGAAACTATAAGATCGTCCAGAACTGCTTGTTGATGATGCCTGAAATATGCTGAGTGTGTGTGCATGAGGAACCCAGCAGACATCCTCTTGAGGTGAAGGCTAGTAAAAAGAAGCACTTGGACCTGAAGGGTGCATGAAGTTTACTTGAGCATCTTCTTCTGACTGGTTAATATTGTTTACAACACCAACAAACCATTTGTTGTACACACAAGACACATAGCAACCAGTATACAGGTTTGATACAGTATAACCAGGTTCTTTGCTAGTTGCTATAGCAACATTGTAAACTAAGGAATATGTATCAACCTGACTTGTTTTCTTCATTCCTATCTCATACCGATATTGGTGAAGCACTGTGAAACCCTCTTGTACTCTGGATTGTCTTTGCCAGAAAATATTGTTGTTGTAGATGTGAACGAATGTCATCCACGTCGCTCTTGTCAATGTAATGAAAGATAATATGTACTTGTAATATTTTCATTACAGTAGGCAAACATCTTAGACACTGATATAATTTGGTCTTTGAATGGTCGTTGAAGACTAGCTTTTGATGTTAGTCGCTTGACAGTTCCGCCAATTCCATCACAAGATTTGCCATGACTTGTGGCAAATAATGACCATGAAGCTGTGAGTTTGAAATCCTGTATGTGATTGCATAAATTGAGGATATTCTTGCAGTTCTTGTACTGAGCAGCACATCCATCACTGAAATAATGTATGTGTTTTACACGAGGCTGGTGATTTTAACATAAACTACTACTTCAGACTGGATTTTGTACACCATGGAAACTTCATGATCCAAGTCATATGACAAAAAACAATGGCTGCTTGTTTTCAAACTAGTTTTATTTTAATGTTTGTAGTAAATGACTACTGGATGAACTGTGCAGTGACTATTAGTCCAATGGTATCCTTGGGCTTCTTTTTGAATAACAACGGAAAAATTTTCACTGAAATCCAATAAAGCGATAACGTCTTCATCATGCATTGTTTCTTTCAGCTGCTTGAGATAGTCTGATTGTCTCTTTGTGATAAAGGAATGGGGTGTGAGAAATTCCAACTTTGATATAAAGTCATCTACACTTGAGGTAAGAGTTTATAATTGTGTGTGGTCTGTACTGGCCCACTGTTGGTATTCAATCACATCATCTGGATCACAGTCTAAACCATGACATAGATGGTGCTTCATGTATCTGGAGGACAACATTGTTCACACTGTCTTAGCATACGAGCAGGATTTTGAATGTCACATACAAGACACAAAAAAGTGAACTATTATTTTCCACCTACACCAAGGCAATGATTTTTGGAAACTGACTTTATCTTTCACTCCAGGCATTTGCCTGGAAAACTCATCGCCCTGGTAGAAATCTTGAATGAATTACGCAGTGTCTTCAGGTAACTTCTTCCCACCAGTGGGATGAATTAATTCACAGATTCCTTTTTCTTGTGTAAGTTGTCTTACCATGTACTACTCAGAAACACCAATTCTTGTGCTGCCTTCTGTCTGGACCATGATTGAGGGATCAGTGTCAGAATCTGTAGTTTTCTTTGTCTATTTACTGCAGGCAGCTTCTGCTTCATTGAAGTCACTAAACGGTCCAAATCAGCAACCTTTTGTTCCACTTCACGCTTTCGTATTTCTGTACTTTCACTTGTTGATGTGGCTGTCTGCTACAGCTGTTGATACCTCCTGCACTTTGTTTCCCATAACTTCCTTTTGTATGTTGTGGTACAGCATGCAGTTTTGTTGGCGACTGTTGCTAATATTCCAAACTTTTGTCAAGTAACCTACGACTTTCTTCTCGAAACCCTCAATGATCTCGCTTTCAGATGATTCTGAAGATATCTGTACAGCTACAGTTTGCACAATATAACTTATTCCTACATGAGGAGCACAATTTTTTACCAGGAATTAAATGAATTTCTTTGTCTGTTGCTTTTTTATAGCAATGTAAAGAGATCTTGCACAAAGAACACTTTATTGGAACACTATGCACTTTCATTGAATCACAGCATGATGTCTGAAACATTTAGTACTTTTTGAGATAAAAAGATTCACGTTGGAAACATATGGTGTGAAGATTATGTTCAGAAATACCTGACCTCAGCACAAGAAGAGTTTGATTTTCTTCAAGAAATGGTTCCAATATTTTTATACCTTTTGTTTTAATATAACACTCTTTATAGCAGTCTTCATTTCTATCCTTCTCTACAGAACAGAATTCCAGTTTAGTAATACTGGTAGTCATTGTTGTTCTACAAACTTGAAATTAACACACACTTTCCACTAACATTAGTTTACAAGTAAACCAACAAGCCAACAGTGTAAGCAGTGTAGCCTGCATGGTGGCTGGCACATGCCTTATCTCTGACACTTATCTTTATTGCATATCTCCCCTCTGCCTCATGTGTCCATGGGCAACTGTTCTGCAAGTGCTGTGACATCTCTCAAATGCCTCTGAGGCAGCAGATAAAAACTCCAAACTGACAAGGAGAGCAGAGGTTGTCTCTAAACACTCCTCTCTCATAACTTGTAGGCCGACTCCATGCAGAAATGACGTGTGCCATAGTCACATAACATGGCTCTGCAGATAACGCATGGAGGTAATTAGAGACTTAAAAATTTTCTTAAAATCCTTGTGTTATATGCAGGAAAATATAGAACATGTACATAAGCCTTATATTAAGTTCTTTTTGCTTTGATATCCTCTGCCTGAGAAGGACCCCATTTACATCATCAAATCATTTCCATTTCCCTGTTCCCACACAACAGCAAAAAGCCACTATTTTTTAGAATGTATTTTATAGGAAATTGCCTTCTCTTTCGCATAGTGCCAACCTCTTGTTTCTATGAGGTCTGCTTCTTGATATACAGTCTATTTCGTAATGAAGGACGCACAAGAAATTTGTAACATCAGTCATGTAAGTTTTCTGTAATAGCTTACAAACATTTCTAGATATGAATATTCTGTGGCCAAATTCAAATTCTCTGGGATATTTCACGCAAGATAAAGTGTTCCCCCCCCCCTCCTTATAGATTGGTTTTACAGTGAAGTACAAGGCTTGGAAACACAGAGACTGACCAATATATTCTATATTTACCAACTGTTTTTAGTCTGAAAATGGTCACAATTGTACCTTCAGTAGGCCTATCTCAGGAAGTATTTGAGATAAAAATCTGAAATTTTAAAGTTTTGGTGGCATTTGGTCACAAAAAAACCAACAAATTTTTATCAAAATCAAAAAAAACATGGGTTATGTTTTTTATTTTTGCTGTATGAACTGACGTGGAATTACCCCTTCATAAAATGGTTTTCTTTAAAATAATTGGCTAAATAATGTTTATTGTATTATTCAGGAGGTGGGGGAAAATCAACCGACTGTGCAATGAGAGATTGTAGAGTGTACTAGTGAGATAACTGCAAGTTTTGTCTGTAAGAAATGTTACAGCAGTGATGAAACCTAAAAAAATTCTTACAAGTAAAAAGAAATGGTCAGATACTAAGATGACCAGTTTTTTATTTTATCTTTGTTGTCCTGTATTCTGAAAAACAAATTCTGATAAAACTTGCATTGTCCAATTTTATTTTACCAAATTATTTTCAGCCCATTTTAAATAAAAATCTAATAAAGAAACCAAGTGCTGTATTTTCAAATGCTGCAATTTTTTGTTTTGTATATGCATGATTTAAAATTTATTTTGAATTTTTAGTGTACTGAGTAACATATTTGTTGAATTAGATTGAAGCACTGCATGACTTTAGATTTAGTGAAAACATTTTAAATAGTTTTCTTGACAGGAAGTAAAAGTTCCTATACATCTGATGCATGAACATCAAGAAACGTGGTATTCTAAGATGTTTTAGCAGTTTAACAGAATATAATTTTTTTCTATTTAATTTTGTTGGAAGGTATGCTGTAACTGTATTAATTTAGTGCTGGAGGCAGAATTGTTTGTGTTGCATGAAATGACAGTAAATCTTTACAGCATTAAAAAAAAATATTCTGAAACACAGAAATTCTTGTTTTGTCAATGGCTGTAGAAAGTTTCACTGCTATATCAGATGGTTTCAGTTTTATTTTATTTTTTTTATTTCAGTACACATCCCTGATATTTTACCATGATGAAGAGCAGAAGGAATTGGCAGAAAAGACTTTGAAAGAAGAGGAGACGAAGAAAGGAAAAGTATTTGTGACTAAAGTGCTGCAGTTTAAGGAGTTTTATGACGCAGAAGAGTGAGTAGTCAGTGTCCTAATTTTCTGTTATTCCTCTTTAATTATACATTTAATCGAAATGGCCCATGAAATAGGTTTAGGTAGTGGCATATTTTTCGTATAGTTGGTCTAGCAGAATGCCATAAACACCCATGTACCCTGTGTTATGATAAGAAACATTTGGATAAAATATATATTTTATAGGGAAATTCTTATATACTGCGTGGGGTCGTGGTGGCCGAATGGTCAGACCATTCGCCTTCCACCAAGGCGATCCGGATTTGATTTCGGGCGAGGTCGGTCCCCAAATTTTCGCATGTGGGAATCGTGCCAGACGATGCCGTTGGTCGGCTGGTTTTCTCTGGGATCTTCCATTTTCCCCGCCATTTCATTCCAGCACTACTCTGTTCTCTCATCATGTCACCCTCCACCAGCACTAAAGACCTCGATGTTAAGCACTGACCAAAATCTCTTCACTCCCTTATACACTGCGTTAGGTACTTATGCCCTTTTAAACATAAGCATGCATCAGTAATCTCTTGGAGCTCCAAAACAGTGTCAACTAGTTAAAACTACATCACTTGTGCCACTTTTAACCTCAGTTGTTTACTTCCTAACATGATGCCTGAATAAACACTTGATAAGAATTGCTGATAGCTGGACATAATTTTTTACGGCATGTCCTTCGCTCCTTAAGTATTATAAATAAAGTAAGATAAAAGAAAGTTTACCCTGCTGTTGTTTGTAACTTCGGTGTCTTTCGTCAACTTTCCTCTTTCACCCATGATAAAGAATCGCAAATGCCTAGATGTGTTCATTGAGAAACGTAGTACAGTCACGAGACAACTGAAACTAGATTAGTTAACAACTTAGTTCTTTTGTTTTACACTGATGCAACATGTCTGACTGTGTGTTTGTGTGTACGCACACTCATGCAAGGTTTGGCGACTCACTCACAGAACAACTGCCAGACGCACTGGTACCAAGTAACCTGTCCTACTGCAGCTTTGTGTGTGCAACCATGTAACATTTGCACCATACTTTTAGTAAACAGTGTGTTCGTGGTGTATAGGAGTTGGCAAGAGTTGTGATCTTGAGGACCAACAGTGGACAGTGGACTTGCCAAGCATCCTCTAGCTTCACTACGGTGATCTGTAGTTCAATCCTGAGCTATGAGGAGTGGGAATGTTTTGGTCGGGGTGGTGGACTGTGGCAGACACTGCTGTAGTGTACTTTGCCGACTTATGTTTCCTGTCATTTCGCACTCCATCAGTCTTATTCCACCTTATTTTCACACAGAACCACCCGTTCACAGAATTTTACCAGCAGAACCCTATCGATTCAGCCTCCATCCTCACTCAACTCACCCACACATGCTTTTTACTCCATCTTGACCATGACAAAGCTGCCTTTGCGCGCAGACAACTGGAGTTGCCCTTCAGTGGTACTGCCCTGCAGCCATTACAGGACTCAATTAAAAATATTACGTTCTTTCATGATTAAAATAACATTTTAAACTTGTAATATTTCCACATAACTGTAAACATTAACATTTTAGTTTCCAAACTAATTATATACAAACATATTTAAAAATATTTTTGTTACTAAGTGAAAGAAACATGAAATTTAAAATGTATGCGGCCAATCAGCAACAGTCTGTTATTTTATTAGTTGCAACCAAATATGGCGGCAAATTTTCAACGATTATCTTTATAGGGTGGTTTTGCACTGAAATATAGGTAGCAACTTTTCCTGGAATGTGTAAATTTAGATTGGTATCTCTGTCCTTCTCACATTCCTAGCTTTAATAATGAATACATATAATTTCATTTAATTTAAATGCAACAATTTTAGCAAAAAATACATAGGCCTATTAAAATTTGCTAAATACGAATAGAATAATTTAAATTTTACATGAATATTAACATTATTAAGCAAACTGTTATTCTTACTGTAAAGTGAGTGATTTCAAATTGCCAAATTAAATGTTACCTATTTTAAGTAGAATTAATTCACAGTTACTTAAATTGATTACTTTAAATATGAATGAATTTACACTGATGTGCTGGCTTTTAACAAATAAATTTACAAATAGTTCTTAACAAAACTCTCAGATACCATTGTTAGAATGACCATGAGGCCTTTGTTATAAGTGACAACTAAATATAAACAAACATACTGAAGATTAAAAATACGTAAAAACAAATCTGGGACCTGGACCCTGGGCCACACAGCAGTTAAATATGACTGCTCTTTATTGCGTAGAACTTCACCAACTTTGCCTCACTCTTTGTACGGTTGGCATTTTCATAACACGAATCAAAATAAAATAAAAGGACTTGTATTTTATATAGGCCTACTGCACCTATACATTTAAACTATGTTGGATCCTATCGACTGCACAATTTAACTTACTTGCACAAATATAAAGTGACGTGTCCAGGGAGGTTAGACACTCTCCGATGTTAGCCGTTGTGAGTGTGAATCATTACTAAAAAGGATGATCAGTGTGTAATACATTGAACAGTGAAAAATATGTTAATTTATATCTCACATATAGAAATATCAGAATAGAATGTATGTCTACACAATTTTCAAATTATATAATGTTGTTATGTTTTATGACTGCCAGATTTTTGTTGGGATTGACTTGTTACTAAACAGATCATCGTAACATTTTCATCTCCTGAATGCCTTCAATTTTCCTTGAGCGTAATTGGAAATAACTTCTGAGGTTTATGTTCGGATTATTTAGCAGCTATGTTTTTCAATATGATGTGGAAAAACTGCACACATTTATTTACGTGTTTCATTAATATAATCAAACTTGGTGTAGGCTTAAGATCTAGCTAATGACAAAATGAACTGTGCACTGTGTGTAATAGAAAAGGTCATTAAACATTTAGTTTTCTTCATTTAAAGATCGGTTAACATATTTATAGTTTCTGAAATGTATGTTTATTCAAATGTATTCAAATATTAAATGAGACATAAAATATGTATAGGCCTACTTATGTAAGATGTTTAGAGATATTGCTTTCAAATGCTAGTTACTACATTTCCCATTGCTTGCCATGTTTTCCATGCAAAATTGTTGGCGTTTTATCTATTGTGACGTGCACTGGCACGTAGCACTTACTTGGCCTCTTATCACACAGTAATTTCAATTTTTTTTGTCTTAATTAATGGTTTTTTTTTTCTGTTTATAACCAATTAAGTAGGCCAACTTAACCAGGTGTAAGGGTGTATACGGCGGGATCCAACCTATTAATTGGGGATGCGAGTAGAGAAATTTACATTAAAATTTTCTTTTTTATTTTTTAAATTTAACTTTAAAGCAAGAGAAAAGCATAGAATTTTACATGTCAATTTTATTGGATTTATATCGTGTTTGGACTCATTTGAAAGCTAATTTAATTTCAAGCAACTTTTCTAAGTAAACTTTTCTGATATTTTGCCTTGTTTAAATTTTGTTAAATTTCAAGTAGCTTATTAGCTTGCTTCTCCTGGAATAGG
>PNEQ01011414.1:12921-32321 GCA_003012365.1 Medauroidea extradentata | reverse complement strand
GCTGACATTCTCGCCAACTAAATTGCTGCGACCATTCTACACGCATCCCCATTGCAGGGCCTTATGCACCGACGTGCGAAACCATCAAAGTAAGGTTATACAACCTCGAGCCAGGGATGTGTGTATATACATAAGTACTTGCTGACATTCTCGCCAACTAAGTTGCTGCGACCATTCTACACGCATACCCATTGCAGGGTCTTCTGCACCGACGTGCGAAACCATCAAAGTAAGGTTATACAACCCCGAGCCAGGGATGTGTGTATATACATATGTACTTGCTGACATTCTCACCAACTACGTTGCTGCGACCATTCTACACGCATCCCCATTGCAGGGCCTTCTGCACCGACGTGCGAAACCATCAAAGTAAGGTTATACAACCCCGAGCCAGGGATGTGTGTATATACATAAGTACTTGCTGACATTCTCGCCAACTAAGTTGCTGCGACCATTCTACACGCATCCCCATTGCAGGGTCTTCAGCACCGACGTGCGAAACCATCAAAGTAAGGTTATACAACCCCGAGCCAGGGATGTGTGTATATACATAAGTACTTGCTGACATTCTCGCCAACTAAGTTGCTGCGACCATTCTACACGCATCTTCGTTGCAGGTTCTTCAGCACCGACATGCGAAACATTTGAAAAAAGTCCAAAGGCAGGGGTGCAACAAAGGGGTTCTGGGGCAAAGGTATACTGCCACCTCTGAATTTTTTAAACAGGATCTAACTTTAATGGGGAGCAGTACCTGCCAATTATCGAATCCGTCAATTTTCGCTGTAAATTCCATAGAGTGAGATTTGTTTAGATTTCCTGTTTGAGATGGCACAGATATTACATTCTTAAGTGATAACAAATTGTCACACCTTCACTACTTTCAGTGGGTTTTAACTAGTAACCTTACAGAGGGAAAAAGCCGTTCTTTTCTATGAATGGTCACGGGCGTAGAGTAAGCAATAAATATTATTCAAGCAATGCCAACTGTACACAAATTTATAAGCTATTCCCTCTGCCTTGTCGCAGCATACAGCTTTACAGAAAACATTTTGGCCGAATTAAACGAAGAGGTTCCGTTATTACAAAACTTCCAGTGATATGGCCGTATGTTTGTGTGAGCGAGGCATGACGCCAAGGGCGCGGTATCATCTCTAGCGCAAGACAATGAAACGGCGTGCAATGGCATCGCAGAATCCCCTCCGGACATTTTTTTATTGATCGAAAGTTTTAAGTAAAGTCCAACACACCTTGCTATCCAGTTTCGCAAGAATCTCGTAATTAGTTGTTTAGGTATATAATAGTTTGAAAAAGTCGCTTTTACAAATTAATGAGGGGCTCTAAAATGGTATTTCTAATTAACGTAATGTTTATAACTACCTTTCCTATATCGTTTCAAGTGATTGTTCTTTTCGTAAATACACACACTAGAAACACGTTGAGAAGTTTCTTAGAAGATAGAGTTCTACTAGCACGCTGCAATGCTGTTTGTGAGGCAAGCAGCCGCCCATACCTGTTTACGTACAATAATTTCACTTACGTGTTCCGTATTTTATTGATACAATACATAATTTTAAAGTAATTTTATGAAAGCAACTCCAAGATGTTGACTATTGCATCGCCTTAAAGATGAAAATTAGAACATCAATTATTATTTTATATTTTTTGGAGGGCGTCATTTTCGCCCGCCCATTCATTCTGGTTCTGCTTAATGTTAGTTTAAATAGGTTTCCCAGTATTTTGTGGCCGTTATCGATCTAGGATTCTGGGTTGTAGCCGTGCCAGTGTCGTTTATCTTCATAACGTTTCTTAAGACGTTGCAACCTCCATCTTCAGGACGAAGTTGCAGCAACAGTGGCTGCTATCTTCGGGAAGAGAATCGACAGTGAAGCAGTTACAAGCCTAAATGTTAAAAATGTTCACCTCGTTCACTTTAATCGTATCTCAACACCTAGTGTTTGAGAGTTGTACGACCTCTGCATTTCTCTTTGATTCAATTTGACCAGAGGAAAATACGGGAGTTGGTTCTCTACCGTTTCGTAAGTGGAGAACGTTAGAAGTGTAGCTTTTGTTCAGAGGGTTTAGGTCGTTATTACGACGACTACTGTAAACAAATTTAAGGTAAATTTACTCTACATGTAATGGAAACTAATTACCTCTACATGTGAGGGAAAATTACTCAACACGTGTCAAGGAAAGTTACTCAACTGGTAATGTAATTTTTCATTACATATTGGCGCAAGCCCTCTAGGACAATTTGACACAACGCGCGAACGAAACTTCCGAGTGGCCTGTATGGCGAATACGCTACCTGGCGGAAATGTCCATACATATTCGGAAATCAGATTTCCCTGTCTAGGTTGGGGAATATTACCATACATATGATGAGTAATATTACTAACTTTTTTTACAGTGATGCTATCACGTGACACTTTCACGTAAGAAAAACACAGAGGAATGAGACGTAACACGATTGTGTTAATTTACACTTACGTTCACTTTCACGCAACGAAACGCTTGTCAGTGTCAAGTTTTTAAGTCTTAGTGCTACACGACGGAAGAGCACTTGATCTTCTCGAAGAGTCACTTTTCGGAAGATTAAATGTTTTATGATGTGTCATGTTATCTTTACTTGTACTCGACAATTGTTTTCCCCAAATTTATAATTGCGTGCTAATGGTTTACGTGAAAAGATCATAATTTGGTACCTTAATCGATCACGTCTTACGTGAGCATGATAAATTAGTAGGTGATGAGGGGAAGTAAAGTCATAGTAATCCGGCCTTACTCGGGATTTACTTATTTCCGTGCCCTTAGCATTTCATCGCTGTTCCATACTCAGCTATCATAATTGTCGGAATAGCTAAGAAATAGCGTGATTTAGCGATTTCCAAATCTCTCTCCTTCTCTCACAAGAGTACATGACTTACAAAGAAAATGTTGTGTCCAGCAGATCTTCCAATTGCATTTATAAGGCTGGCTTCACTTTAATTCTTGCGATGTTTTCATAGTCATGCGTCACATTTTTATTTTACTGCGACATATAATGTTCATTTACCATCACTCCATTAATATTCGTGGGTACCTGGAGAGTGGACAGTCTAGTAGCGAGTTTTGTGAAGTCACTTAAATAGTTCCTATTTCGGTTGTCCACAAACAGAAAACACTAGAAACTACACTTCATCTACGAATTGAAAACACACTTGAAAAGTTTCAAACACTCAGCACGCTCGTTAGAAACATGATTTGGTGCCACTAAAATTGGGTAAAAAACGGCTCTTTTTAATGTTTTATCTCCGAACATGCCACTTGAATTCGTAAATAGCAAAACAAGATGCGTGCTTTCGGCCTTTACTTCATACTACCCAAAATATAATTTTAGGATCTTCGCCTGAAATCCTACATGAATAAGACTACAACGAAAACTTGCATGACAGTTCAACGCGCTGCAGACAGAGGTGACGTGTTCGTCGTCGAGCGTGGTACCCTGGCTCTTATCGCTCTGCTGTTCCCGATCGTCGAGCGCGAATATTTGAAACCGGTACACAGTAGCCTTAGACAATCCGACAAACAGTTCTCAATAGTAGTGCCTTAACTATTCTTTGAAACTTTCATCTAACATCTGCGAAGCACCCACAAGCGTTCGGTGTTCTGTAGAAAATTTGGAAAGGAAATTTAATATAGTCGGTTTTCTATAATTGCAGTACGTATTGACCAATACTACGGCAGTAAATTTCCATGTGTTGTATGATGGATCGTTAAGCCTGGTTGTGTAACGGACGTTAGATGTCCATATGCGGTAAGTACAGTAAGTTTTGTCTTACATCATGACTGGCATTACTTCATAGTATTAAAAGTTCTCAAAAACTGTAAAAATGTGTTTAAGTGATACGGAACAAGAGTATATGCCTTCATCATTCGTAAATACATTTGTTTAGAAATTATATTCTGTTTTGAAGTATAGTTTTTGCACTCTTAATCTGAGCCAGGTATTTCGGCCAGATGTTTACATAGCACAAAACATTTAATTAATCGTTCTAATATTTCGATCAATTTTATATTTGCCTTCGAAACACGTCATGGTAATAATAACACTACTTCTAGATGTTTCTGGGTGTTTTAATTTTCGAAATTAAATTTCTAGACTTATGTTTTTGATGATTTACGATATTATCAAAAAGAACTCTAAAACACTGAATGATTAAAATTTCGGTAATCTTGATCTAGCACTCAGTATGTTTTGTTCGTGCGTGTTTTTGCAACACAGTAACATGACTAATTTGTATCCTTACCGCATTTCGGTGTCAAAATATCTGCAACCGTTAAAAGATTTTGCGCTTAAATATTTCATTCCCAATATTTACAATGTAAGAATTATTAGGAATTTTTAATTTCGCTACGCCTAATGTTCGAATCAGTTCCGCACACGTATCACAATCAGTGCACGCACCTGTTAAAGGCTACTTTCTCTGTAGTAGGGCCGATATTTATGTCTGTTGTCGTCACTTCGTGTCTATGCAACTGCCTCCTTCGCTCTCCTTGCCTTGTCGCTTTCTTCCGTACAATGGCTTAAGGGGTATTGATCCCTACCACCTTGGATGTATCTGTTTTTTCTCGATAACTTCTATTCCACTCGATGTATTAAAATTTTTGTCACGACAGGGCATAGATACCAACTTAATTGTTTTTCTGTAATTGCTGTAACCATAACATATTCATTATTTTGCAACGGGAAACAGCTGAAAATGAAAAATTGCTTTATTTACGTGAGCGACTACAGAGGCCACAAAATTAACATTATCAATGCCATATGGATTCCAAAAGGTGAATTAAACAATAAACTATGCCTTGTCATCGAGAAAAAAGCAAATCAATGTGTATATTCCCTGATTTATAAGAAAAACCGTAAAACCGATCTGACAGGGCTCAATCCCACTTAAATGTACAAAAAAGATAGTTCAGTGACCTACCCCAATGTTTGTAGGCAGCACGACCTCATCAAGATAGTTCTTTGTGTTCCTAGTGATAGGGAGAAAGGAGGTGTATGTTGAGGGTAGCAGGATAAATGGCGTACAGGGATTGATGGTAGGAAACAATAACTCTCGGGGCTAAAGTCTAGTGGCAAACTGTGACTACGATTTGCCGCAAATGTAATTACATTATCTTCGGTTAGAGACTATGACAACCTCCCACGGGGCGTAAACAACCGAAATAATACAATAATCGCGGAGTGGAAAGGTAAGAAGTCAAACGAATGACTGAAATTATCAGTCCAGGATAAAATCTGAACTACTTACCGAAAACCGATCGGACTTAATTTTGCCGAGTAAATATTTAATTAATGGACGTCTGTTTATACAACACTACAGTCAGCACACTTTGTTTTCAACTTAAAAAATTATAAATGTTTTTTAGCAGAATAAGGGCTTGAAACCTGAAAAGCTATAAAAATGGAAAACTTTCATTTCTGTAATTATAAACATAATAACGTATTATCACAAATAATTCGCGTTTTGTTTTGAATCTAATGTTAACATCTGTGAACCTCTCTACGAGAGTTTTTTTTATTTTATTATTTTAGAGCTTCATACCTATTGCTATAAAAATAATAATTTTACGATGTTTTAGATTTTGTCAATACAGTCCCTTAAATATTTTTAAAAGTGTTTTAACGGTTTTACGCTAAAACAAAGCTAACTAGTATAAGCTGTATAAACAAACGTGCACTATTAAAATATCTGCTCGTAAAACAAATCGAAATATGATGAGTAGTTCAGATTTTATCTTCAATTGAGTATCCTAATGATTCACTCGACATTTTACTCTTTTCCTTCCACTTAAGGTTTCTTTTGTCGCATACACATTACAGCCACATTCAGGGTTTATACTATAGACAGTAATGTCATGCAGATGTAGGTCGTTCACAGAGTAACCAAGGGAAAAAAACTCTTGTAGAAGTATACACAGTAATGGAGTATTGGATGTAATGTTTATAGTTGAGCATCATATTTACACATAACCCATACCAGTCAAGAGTCCCTTGAATTGTACAGCCGGTTTATGCCACCCTGTGTGAAACGTACGTCCTCGGTAATCCGAACGCAACGTTAAAAATGCCGATTTTCATTTAGCCAGGTACCCACTCGAATATGGCATATTTTGCTCCAAACGGCGTAAGAAATAGGTCATGTGTGTAGCTGTAACACTTCACGAATCAACTTGGATTTTGATATAGTAAATGCAGCACATATGTTTGGAGTAAGATACATAAACATATGTTAATGTTCTTTTAAAGTAATGCGGGATATAAAATCAAGCCAAGAAAAGTCCAAAATAATTTATCATGTTCTATTCTGTTCAATTCTGAAAAAAAAAAATAAATGAAAAAGGTAAAATTAAAAATAATAAAAAATATTGTTTTTTATAAACTCCTAAACATAAATACTTTTTGTAATAAATTCGATAAATATGCCTGAAAACTTTGTTTTATTTGTTCAGAATTTTACGTTTATATTTAACCATATTTCTATTTCACGTCTAACGTTTTTTGACAGTGATCAATTATTTACTCGACACCTATGGTTTATACATATTAATGTTTGCTGTGTCTCCTATATACCTAGCCGACAAAATAGACCCCATCAACGTGTGTCAAGTAGATAAAAATTTTTTCTTAATTTGTACATTCTATGCTCGCAGGCCATGGACCATTTCCAAGACATTTTTCATATCAGTTACGAAGGGTAAATATAAGTATTTTTTCCTGGAATTGTGGTCATACATAGGGTTGCGGTAAACCAGTTATTTTAATAGAAAATTGCAGCACACCACCAAGAAGTTGTTCTCAGAAGTTAACTATCACAATTTGTCCTTCAAATCTGAATCATTCTCTATACTGTAAGAAAATAATGTAGTTACGTTAAGGGACTGTAAAATTATTTTTTATGGTTGGATTGTACATAAAAATGGTTATGTGCAAGTCACGTAATATTTTGTAAATATGTACCTTACGATATTTTTTGTAGTGGTTAAAATATTTTTGTAGTGGTTAAAATATTTTTAGTAGTCGTTGCAAAACTTTACAGGGAGCAGCAAAATATTGTTGTGGTCAATACAAAAAAAATCAGGAAAGTTTCATAATGAAAAAATGTATTGTGGTGGTCAAAAGCTTTTTTCAGTGTATGTAGAGAGTGAGCGGGAGAGTGGGTTAGCGAATTTAGAACCAGGTAGGTTCAGTCCCGCGCCACTGAGTCCACGGCCAGTGATTGCGTTGCAAAATTCTGAGCACTGGACAAACTTGATATTTCCATATGTTAACATGGCCTACTTCAGTAGTTCTTACGGGCCCAATTTTGCGTGAATTTTAGGTAGTTTCAAATACATTTCTTAAAATTGTTTTCATGTAGGACCTTAATTTAAAATACGTATTTATGGTAATTAAAAAGCTCATTAGTTATTTTGTGAAGGTTTACTTAACAAGTTTCTAAAAGAGTATTAAAATGGTACACAATTTCGGAAATAATGGCAACAGTTGGATGAAAATGTTTAAAATATAGTCATTTTATTAGTGTAATGTATCAGATTTTAAGGAATGCAGTCAAGAGATGTAATTTATTTAAATGGACGTATGCGTACACGTAAAGTGTAAAGTGACTTCATACGTCTAATTTTGTTTGGATATTATGTTTGTAAGTAATTTAACACTGTTGCACTTTCCTTAAGATCACTGATAAAAAAATTTACAGAGAGAATTTTTAGATAACTTTACTCTGTATTTAAAAAAAAAACAATATGGGCTCTGTGTTTGTCGTTCTAGACCAATAACTGTGACGACATTACTTTTGTCTTCCTTGTTGAGAGCTTGGCGATATTTATGTATGTAAGAATGATGCTGATAATTTAGATTCGGTCATGGTATGTAAAGGCTCCATTGGTTTGGAAATAAAATACAGTAGTTAGTAGTCATTTTCGTAATTAGTCTGCCAACGTTCCTCTCGTCCATTTTCGGTGAAACAAGCCATGAAAAAGTAATAGACAATTAAGTGTTAGAAATAACTTACTTATTCTAAAGGTTAGTCAAAGTCTCCCATATTAGACAACTACGTCTGTAAGAGGTAAAAACAACAAATAACTTCACAAAACTAATCTGGTTTTAGAAATAAATTGACACAAATGTATTTTTAAAAATTTAAAAATATTTATTTGTTTTTCACACAAATAAAAAATCCAATAAATTGCAAGTATGTGTTTAACACATAAAGATATGTCTAATTGCTACAACAGAATCTACCATTGCCCTGAATGACCAAAAATATGGTATTATTCGTCACTACCATCGAGAACACAGGCAGAACAAAAAAAAAGCCGTAATTACGTCCACATGTTCGTCGTTGGTAGTGGTTTGATTCATTACAGACGCACTTGCCTGTAGAAGTCGCCCACGTGACGCGAGCAACTGCTCGTCGGAAGTCGTCTCACGTTCGCAAGCACGCGTCGGCACACCATCCAAGTTCGTGAGGAACCCGTCGACACCATACCACAAGATTAGGCTCGTACAAGTGAATTCCGGCTGACGTCTCCGCACCGCGGAAACTAAGCGCTTCAGCTGGATGATATTTAAACAGGACAAGCAAATGCCGAAATTTAGAAAGAATTTATTTTGACGATTCTAATATTGAACATACTGTACAGAGAAAGAAATGTTTTTTTAAAGCTTGTTCAGATAGGTAACAGTTGTAGAAGAGGTGCCAAAGAGGATTCGTCTCTCAGGGGAAGCCGAGGGGCGAAGAAAGGTGAAGTTCGGGGGCTGCTGACTTAGGCCTTGGGAGTGGAGGCTGGGGGCGCCACGGTGGGGATCTCTGGGTACTCGAGCTTCACGCCGGCCTCGCACTCGAAGATGGGGCAGCAGTCGGGGAAGGGTGCCGTCTTGTTCGTCTTCTCGGACAACTTGCACTTGGGGTTCTCCTTGGGCAGAGGGCCGCAGTCCTCGACCATCTCGAGCAGCTGGCCGCTCTTGTCGTCGGCCGGGACGCACGTCGACTGGCCGCAGAAAGGAGTCAGTTCCCACGTCTTGCCGGGCTCCACAGTCGAGCACCTCGTCGACGCGAAGCACACTCCGGGGAAGTCTGCAACACGCAACACACACGCCCTCAGACACCGGCACTCATGCAGTACCCACACAACTTGCATAAAGTGGATTGAGTGAGATATTTTGGTCAGCGCTAAAGGGGGTGTGTTAAACAATTTTATGGTATTTTTAGATTTTGAGCCATAACATTTATTAAAATTTAATTATCAAAAATTTCGAAATTGTAAGGGCGTTGATCCCCTAAAAATGCAATATTTTACATACTATATTACATGTCGTTTCACCAAACAAAAGAACAAAATACGTATCATAGTTTTGGCATAGTCACTCATAAAAATAACAAAATTATCGTTGCGGTGAAACCACGATTAAATCAAAATTAGCAGAACTGAAAGTCAGTGTAAAGTTTCAAAATATTCAGTTACAGCCACAACTTAAAGACATGTTAGAATTTGCTCATATTTATGATTTTAAAAATATTCTAAAATGTATCTCTTTGTAATTCTAAATATATCACGAAGAAGTTCATAGTATTTAGTATAAACATAAATTATTTTTCTCTGCAATTTTTTTTTTTTTAATTTTGGCTACACCGCAATGGCCATTTTTAAACTTAATGAGTGATTATCAGAGATGATATATTGCGAAAATGTTTTGTGCCAACATACCCTTGAAAACGCTGTAGTTAATTTCAACACATATGGTTGGGTAATACACATCTGACACTGTAGCTGTCTGAAGGCCAATAACTGGCATCAAATATTACAATAGCGGGATTGTTATTGGCTCTGTCAAATAGGCCAACAGCTCTTCGTACAAGCGAAATCTAGAAATATTTTTATAAGCTGAACGTACGTTGGAAACCAGCAAATACTGAATTTTTACCGCGATAAACCATCATATCTAGTGATTATGCCAATACTATGAAGCGTAACTTTTTTTTGGGAAATGACACAATATATAATGTATAGAAGTTGAAAAGTGTTTGGAAGAAACATAATATAATGCATTTTTACGGGACAAAGGACCTTATAAAACGTTGTTAACTTTTAAATGGAATAAATCACCATGCAATCGGCGATGAACAGTCACCAGTTCACAGTCTTTGAAAATATCTCATTGCTTCAGTTTTCGAGCTCGATATTTGCGTAATACCTTCACAGCGAATGTGACGCTGGAGCGCGTTCAATTGTCGGTTTGAGGAATGCCAATTTTTTTGCTCTCGTTCCGTGGAACGATAGAGTGGCCTTCGTGCTGCGATAGAAGGACGTGCCAGCCGAAGTTGGGCGCTCATCACGTCTCGTGCGACTGACGCAACAGCGTGGAGTAGGAGGCATATTCTATAACTTTTCAATTCTTTTGTACGATCTCTAAACAAAGACAGCTGCAACGTAACTGTCTTTACGACTAGTATTCGTATTCTGTAATTCAAAATGGTGCCGTGAATGTCTTTCAAAAGTCTCGTATACAGTAAAAAATTGTTGCACTTTTACAAAAAACTTCGTTGAAAACTAGTTTCGTTTTGTAAGTTTACAAACAAATATTATAAACTTTACAGGAAAAGCTTATAAATATACAAGTATGTTTGTTTATTTACAAACATTGTTCATTTACAAATGAATTGTAGTACATTTTAAAACAATTGTTTGTAGTGTCACAGAATATATTTTGTAAAATGTGAAAAGCCGTCGAAGGTTATTTTGCTTCACATCAAACACCCTACTCATAAAATAATATCCCGCTAATTCCTACAGGTATTCAGAAAATTTAAGCCACTTTAATGACCTGTGACATTCTTGTTGTAGTGTTTACACTGACAAATTATTTGACATTTGCTTGCAAATTTTTCCTGTAAAAGTAGGGATTTTCATTTCACTGTACGATGCCAAGACGTACGACGACGAGGAAGTCGACGGACACAATTTTCCATCTTGAAAATCCAAAATGTCTCATACGACTCTGGACCATCTGTTTTATTGTGAGGGGTTAAATCGGTGTTACTTAAAATAGTCCCCATTCCCAGATTCTGAATCCCCCTTCACAAAAATCCTGGCTACATCCCTGCCTCTTCTTAAGTAATGAGCGGGTATCAGATTGATGTTACAAGTTAAATCGCGTGAAAATTGCCATAATTGTTTAATTAGGTTCAGCAAACATCCTTGCGAGTCAAATATCCAATGAAATGTGGCTGAGAAGGATACTTATAGCACTCAATTGAGGAAATAAAACTTGTGCTGCGTTGTATTAATAGTAAGAGCTTTGGTTTTCGTTTGAGAGCGTGGAACGAAAATATAATGTACGTAAGAGATATACAAGCTCAACATGTTGGGAATTTTTTCCAATCAAGCATTACAATCGAATCAAAGGGTTTCAGTATCAATATATTAACTGTTCTCCATAGTAAAAAATCTAAATGTAGTTCTAGTCGCCCTAAATATCTTCCTCAGTGCAGTTGTGATGGTTCATATTTGTATGATTATTTTGACATGAATTTCACGATGTTTGCTATCAATGAAGATGGCAGGGGGATGATATAATATAAATTCTTATGTAAATTAAAACTATTTCATTACCTTCGTTTTCATCGAAGATTACAAACATAATAATATACTAATTAAACATGATTTTTAGTGATTTGTTGAGAGAACGTCACGTCAAAGAGCAATTACCAAGTAACACATCTATGTAAAATTTCACACAAATTTACATCTTCAATCCCGCGCTAAATTTAAGCCTCGGGTGTTAGAAATATGTTATTTTCATAAAACATCTTGAACTTCACAGACTGATTCCTAGTACTTGCTTTTTTATATCAACCAATGAGCAGAGGACGTGACTCTCGGTGACCTAAATATGGACCGCAGATAACACGCAACAGAGATTTGTTAATGTATCTGACATAGATGACAAACTTGACAGCAGTATACGCTGAGCTTCACTTCATATTTTGCTGTCGACGTGTAAACATAATATGCAGAATGTACACCATTGTGTACACATAGAATGAATAAGTTTAAGCATTGAAAGGAACTCAATGCTGTGGGGCTACAAGCCATTTCACACGATAAAAATTTATTGTCATTAACTCTTGAATTCAGTTTCTTGAATTAAAGTTAGTGAACAGCAAAACTATAAGAAAATTTACTTAGTAAACTTTGAAATATTTCTTTGTAAAGCTATCGCACAATTTGTAAATAAATTTTGCATATAACTTATAATTTTACAATTATCAACGAATCCTGCACATCAAAAAATATTACGTTAAGCCAGTACGAAATGTGTTACTATTTCTGTATGCAACGTAGAAAATAAATTACAAACGTTTATTTTATAATGTGGTTTAATTCGTACAAAAAAAAAACTAAAATTTGTTGTTATTTCAAATAATGCCAAAATACTCGTCTCTGTTCTTAAGTATTTTGATTCAAGATATTTTCGGATATGTTCGAAACGATAATCTTTGACGAAATTCAAGGCATGCGATTAAGGCATCAGTATTGCGTCGCATGGTATTCAATAGATATGTATAGTTAATGTATTTTAAAGAGAATTTTATTGTGTAAAACGGCCTTAAATGGCCTGTAAAAAAACCGGTTTTCAATTGCGCTTACTTGTACGTGGTTATCACGTTGAACATGGTGCTGCTTACAAACATGAATGAAGTTATTTGTTCACGTAACTAACGTTGCGTAAGTGGCGTGCGTAACGCATTGCGTAATAAAAGTGAGAATGAGAAATTTCACAGCATGTCCTAGCCTGGGTTCTTTGCAGTTGCTGCTCTATTCGGAAGTAGGATCTAATGGAGAAAGCAGTTGACATTTAAAGCCAACAATGGTTGTAAAATACATCTTTGTGCAAACAAACTTAATTTTTTTATACAATAACTACTATTTGTGTATCAGTAAAAGAAAACCCGTTTTTTGAGATTAGCTGATATTTAGTTTTGAGATAGTAAATTATCAACGAAATATGACACACGGAAGAAACTTCGAATGGAAACACTGTAAATATTAAACGGTCGTTCTTAAGGTCAGTTTTTCCTGGAAAATTGTTTGCTATAATTTTTTTAAAAGAAATCATGAAAACAATTATAGTATAAAAATATATGTAGATATGTGTTATATATTTTAGTACGTAATTTTTTCTCTGAACATATTACTAATTATCCATTATCTCTCTTTGTACGGCGGATAAACGAATATGTTTATTGCCTGAAAAAAGAAAACTTAACACAATTATAACTAAAAATGGAAATTGCGTATTTCTGCATGAAATTGTGAGAGAGATAGTTTAGGTATATTGGTGAGGATTATGTGATATAAAGATGAAACATCGGAACAAATGGAAAACGACGGAAGGGAAAAAGAAGAGTATCCGAAAAAAACACCAGCCTATTGTAACATCCACCTCGTATCCCACGTGTAAAATACTGGTAGAGCCTTGCTGGAATTGGACATTATGATTGTCGTATTGAGAGACTATGTTGTCGGATGTATAAAACAAAATTATTTTGCATGTATTTATTGTAACTGGAAATAACGCTGTTGCAAATAAAGTATTTTTTTTTGTATTTACAGAATAATACATGCCTTGTCAAATTATTAAGATATTTTTATAGACATGTTAATCAACAATATGCCTCAATCGATATTCTAGATGAATATTCTTCTGAAATTCTCTTGCTAAACCTCAATGTGGCAGTATCCTTACATGTAAGCATTTGAAAACGGTACAGCAAGAAAGAAAAGTCGTAAATAATTAACGAATTTCTCCGAGTACGTATTTTTAGTTAACGGTTTATAGGATACAAGAACATTTTTATGTCGAACAACAAACACAAATCGAGAGAGGTTTGACAAGATAGAATTAAGTTATTATTTTACCGCTACGTAAACAGCTTAATATTTGTGTGAAAAATTCATAACTTTCTCGGGGATCTCTTAAATAAAATAAACTTTTGTTGAGTAATTTCATACATAGAGTCAAAACCTATTATTTTATTATGTATCGAAAAATTCTTGTTACTTAAATTAATTGGCAATGTAACTAAACCAATCCTTTTATTTACTTCAAACTAAGTTAGTAACGTATGTTAACAAGGTTATCGAATTTTTCTTAACAACATAATTTTTCGCTCGTACAAAATAATTGCCATATTAAAATTAAATATCCACGAATGCCACAAAAGACAAGAACACAACAAAATTAGTAATTTTAATTAGATAGTTTCACAAAATTATTTAAATAAGTATTATATTGAAAAAAAACCCATCATTATAATGTTCAAGGCATAGATTATTTCAAAGTGGAGTGCAAACTAACCCGAATGTGTAGGGGTTTGGGAGGATCATGAAGTGGACTCAGAGAGGTGGATAAACTTCCAGAACCGTGTAAAAGTGTGTTCTGGGGACACAAAAATTATGCCTAAGTCTGTATCCGATTAGTCACTATGTGTTCGCCAAGTACGCAGATAAGCTTACTAGCATTTTGTATGTACTTGTTGTGGTTATTCGGACAATATAAGTTACTAACAGACAATAAAGATGGATGAAATGGAACTTTCAGAAGGTAACATTTAATAAATGTTTATCAAAATAGTTTATTAAATTTAAAATTTATTACGAAAATTTTTCATTGCGTAGTGATAAACTTAAAGTATAATAATATAATAAACATGACAATGTTTAAAAACACTTTTTATTTTTTTTATTAATTTTCTAGAAAAAATAGGGGATAAATAAGATACTTATGGTATACATTTAGTTACATGTGCTACAGCAGAAACACATTTCGATCAAGCTAACTACTTTTTAATGTGGAGTATTACATAACCTTCACAAAACATCATAATCAGTTAAACCCAATATGGCGGTCGAAAATAGTGTACTTAAACACCCAAAAAGCATATTTATCAAATGTAGAGCCTCTGTGTACTATACTTAGAATTAAAACAATGCTAGTGACGTCAATCACAGGTCAAGTACGGATACATAAATACTTGGAGAGAATTAGGATACAGCCTAAGTGGACTCAGGAAAACGGAAAACCTTCCAGAACCGAGTCAAAGAGATTGTCTCGGGAATACGAGGATTATGACAAAGTGTACTCAAGGAGATGAGAAACTTCCAGAGCTGAGTCGAAGTACGGGTTTTCGGTGACGTAAGGATGATGGCGACGTGGACACAAGGAGATGAGAAACTTCCAGATCTGAGTCGAAGTGTGCGTGTCGGTGACTCGAGGATGATGACAAAGGGGATTCAGGGAGGAAGCTTCCAGAGTCTAGTGAAAGTTCGTGTGTCGAGGGCAAGAGCGGGAGGGAACGGGGTGAGTACTCACCACGCAACACATCGGCGGGGATGAGGCGGCGGTAAATCTTGGGACGATCGGCGTCTTCAGCCTTCTTCTCGTCAGCAGCTCGCACCACGGCCACGCTGACCACCAGCAGACACACCAGCAGCTTCATTGTCTGCAACAGTCGACACAGACACTCAAGGTCACTGTCGGCTCCCATCCTTTTACACTCAACCACAAACACACACCTACTTGGACATTATTTTCCATATCACAATTGCCTTTCAGACTCACTCTGAGAAAGCATGGGTTTTTAAACCAAACATTTGTTCATATCAACTTCAAAGACTGTTTACATAGACAGCGATCAGGGTTTTTGAAATAGCTACACATTACTAAAAACGTAAAGTAAAATCGTCTCAATTGTGAGTGTTGGATTTGAACAGTTAGTTTCCAATAAACACTTCTTTGTGCATAGCAGTATTGACTTGACGATTCCCAGAAAAATATGTTCTCCTGTCCGGTCTATGGCCTATTTTCTAGTCAAAACCTTGGTCAATGTAATTTAAATACACAATACGAATATAATTTTCTGCCGTAGACCTATATGCACTAATTGCTGAATTTATGAACATTATGTAATGCACATTGTCTCGTGCAGAAGACAGTTCCCAAAAATAACTCTTGTTTAAGCAATGAAATGTGATGTAAAATTTAAAAAAAACTGTTTCATTGCAGTTAAGAAATTAATAAGAATTTTCTAACTGCAATTTTATCTGTAAAAACAATAACGGCTAAGAAAGATTTGTGGCGCATAAAATTCAGTTCTGCATTTAAGTTAACATTCCATAAATTGACCCGAGATAAAAGTTATCACACAAAATACAAAAATTTCGAGATGGCGACGTACTCTCACTCTTAAAGTTGAGAGAATGTAGCTCGAAGCAGGAATGTGAATGGGTGACGTGCAAGGCCAGGCTTGAACCCGCGACTCACGACGTGGGATGCAGTGTAGAAACACTCTTCATCAGATGTCAGCTGTGAGCGGTCTACCGTGCGCGGAACACCCTTACTCTTGTCGGGCCTGATAGAAGACTGTGTGTGCGCTTACACAATAGACAAATTTAGCATTTTACTTTTACGTTTACGGTGAATGCTTTGCTTGTTACGAATGAGGTAGGTAGCTCAGTGTCGTTAAGAAGGCTATCAGGCGTCCTAATTTCCGGTTTACAGATCTTTCGAGATTATTAAAGTGACTTTATGTTGCACGGATAATATTACAAAGACATGTAACAACATATTTTTTTTAGTAATAAAATTTAATCGAATTGATTATTCTCTTTATCTAACCTAATTAAATTCGATTTTATTAACATTTCTCATTTTATATCGACCTTACCAAACTGAGCGCAAAAAAACTGCGAAATTTATCCCTTACCAAACACGTCCACAAGAAATACGATTATCTTCCTAACCTATACAGGAATTAAATATATTGTGCAATCACAATAGTGTCAGCAAAAGCTAAATTCAAGCACACTTGACTTCACATTTACGATGAACTGAAAACTTAAAAATAACCGCTGGGAACCAATAAAAATATAGCAAAATTTGTTTGATACTATGCACAGTGTTTATTTCTAAGTATTGTTTTATGGAAACATAAAGTCTAGTGCAAAAATATTCAGTAGTGTATAGTTCTTAACTAATCAACCAAGTGATGTCTTTCAGCTTCAATGTACTGAGGGTCTTAGATAATACTGTCACATTACAGACGATAAACGGCACCCGTGACGAAAAGAACATTTCTTGATCGTTTGCAGTGAATGCTATCGCAATGGTCATAGCATGTTAATTACATATTTGTCACGTAATAAGTTTAGATTAAAGATAAGTCGTTTCAAATTCATTACACACAAATAAAAATTAATCATACAATTTAATTAACCATTATTTATAGCGTTTTTGGCAGTGGTGTTAGTAATTATTGTGAGTGGTATCTCAAATAAGTACATTTTAAATTCCTTTTATATTTTGGTAAACATTTCTGATGTAATATCATTATAGCACAAACAATACCCATCAGTTGAATATCATCGGCCAGGTAGTTTTATCTACTCAAACGTCCTTATTTTTGGAAGGATATATTATTTTAAGTTTATAGTAAGAATTAATTTATCGAAGACAAATACGGCTAACAAATATGTTGAAATCGTATATCGTTTCTTATCCAACTTATTATCAGCAAATAAAATGTTCCATTTTACATTTTAGCTATTTCTGGTTTGCCACGTTTTGCCGACTTAGGTTTTACATCTGTTGCCACATCTCTCTCTCTCCCTCTCTCTCTCTCTCTCTCTCTCTATATATATATATATATATATATATATATATATATATATATATATATATATATATATATATATATATATATATATATATATATATATATATATATATATATATATATATACATATGTATATACTTTCCCTTTCTCGATTATCTGGTTGCAATCAGGACAGTTTTACGGTTAAGTTTAAAGGGGTTTACACGATTGAAAAGTTACGCATTATGACTTAAGCTTTAGAACATAATTTTTCCCCATCAGATTGGTTTAAACCGAAGCATACACATTCGAACTGTTAATTCTTACTGCTTAATTAAGCAGTGAAACACTTTAAGTTTAACAAACCAAAGAAAAGTTAGATATTCCCATGATGAATCAGGAAGAAATGATGAATAATTCAGCATGCCTAGTGACACGGACTCTATATTGCGTAAACCGCTTAACATACAACGTGCAGTATGTGACAGTTCTGGCTGCACGGCATATTGCCGAAGCCGGTGGCAGCGGCGGCTGATCACACACGGTCACACGGTGACAGGGATCACGCGTCACTGGACCCGCCGCCGGCTTCAATGGACGCACATCGGAAACGGAAATCCTCTTACAGAACCTGCTTCGCCCAAAGGTCCCGTCTCTGCGAAACTCTCAACAGGGATCATCTCCCGCGAGCAGTGTCGAGGGACGATTTCCTCCCTGAAATACTACGAAATGCGTGATGTGGGGAAAAAACTGCGCTGACAGTCTAGTAAGGTTAAAAATGTCGAAATACTTTTTTTTCCTGTAAAATATTTATGGAGGTCAGGAAAGTGACTTATTTGTGGAAAGTGACATATTTTTTAGAATGCGTGTACATAAGGAACGTGTAATTCGAAGTTCAAATTTGCATTGGCGCCATTTTGAAATTTAAAATGGGTGCTATAAAAAATGTTTCCTTGAATTCTCAGTTTCAATTTTGTATAGAAGTTTAATTGTAAGCGATAGACGCTTACGTAAAAATCTTCAAAGAAGTCAACATTTATGTACAAATAACGGTAAACAGCTCCACAGAGTGCAATATTTATGTCAAAAGTGAATAAAATTGCAACGATATGTAACAAATATTGCTATTATAAACTTAAATTGTTGAGGAAACAGCATAAGCATTAATAACACTTGACTGAACAGCAACCTGTAAGACAAACTTATCAACAACAGGAACACTTTCAAAGGCCTTAGTTAATCTTCTAATAATAATAATAATAATAATAAAATCGTCTTTATTAGGCGCAGTTAAGGCATACATGCCTTCTCTTACACTGAACCTATATTAGGTACATACAACACTTATTTTAGAGATTAAAGTTAAAAGAAAATAAAATAAAAATTAATAGCAATAAACTATACTACCTAACTAACAGTAATAGCCTTAATGTTTACAAAAGACAGCCACGCTGAAACAGGCACTTGTAAGCTTTCTATAGTTTTATAATGTTTACAGAAGACAGCCATGCTGAACAGGCACTTAAAAACTTTATATAGTTTTAATTTTAAAACACAGTAAGAAGGAAACAAACAATTAACACTAAGTTCAGTCATACGTACATTCATACAAGCATTCATTCAATATGTCAACTTTGAAGATCGTGGTCGCGCAGTAGCAAGCACTGCAACAGCTTCGTCTTGAATTGGTTGATGGA
>PNEQ01011414.1:0-12821 GCA_003012365.1 Medauroidea extradentata | reverse complement strand
TACAACATCGCAATAATCAATCAATGGAAGTATAAGAGTCTGCACAAGTAGCAATTTAATACGTTCAGGAAAGAGATTTTTAAATCGCTTTAGAGAGTACAAAGTTTTGTAGGATTTGTTACAGATGTAAGTTGTATGTGCGGCCCAGGATAAAGACTCATCTATCATAACACCTAAATTTTTAACACTACCAGAAAAATTTATGATTGTGTCATTGAGTACTATATTAGGTAATGGTTTGGTCGAACTTTTTAGATTTTACGAAAACCTTAGATTAAGGCGGCCGTTTTGAAATGTCACAAATTCGAGTACGCAAATGTAAACAATGATTTTTGCGTTACAGGCATTGAACGCTTTCCAGTCATGTGCCAATGTACTAATATCCTTAAATTCTGAGCGACTTTACGTAAGGAACTTGTCTATTCGGTAGGATCCGCGCGCGATTTCCTAATCATTCATCCTGATTTTAATTTCTATGGCTTTGCACAGTATTGCACTGAGCCAATAATGATCGTTTTGGGAGTCAACCCAAGGATACGGTATCGTATCTAGAAAGGTAGACTTATAAACTGGGAATCTGTAACCATCAACCGAACCATCAGAAATTGAATGAAATAAGATCCGACAATGGAGCAGAGATGGAGTGCATGGGCGCGAGAAACAGGAGAACCTACGAGAAAATCCGCCCGCCAACGGTAAACTCAGTTACATAACCCACTAGCGAATAATCGGATGTGATCTCGTGCCCTTAGGAGCTATACATTTATTAACAGTTGTCAAATGCGAGATTTTCCAGGCAAATAAACGCGCAGTCCATCTCTTACGTTGTACATCGCCCTCTCCCTTATTATTACATCACTAGTAATATTGTTAAGAGGGCATGGTACATAATTCAGCACTGGGAGATTCAGTTCAAATTTCTAAGTTTTTCTAGAGCAAATTTGCGAAAATAAATGAACCTCATTCCTAGGCAATAGATTTTGCTAACTTTCTGAGTATAAACATTTCTCGAGTAGCGAATTTCAGAAGAACAACCTCTGACACCGAAATCTCATACATTTAATTGCGCCACAGTAGATCTCGAATGATTTTAAGTAAATGTTCGCTAATAAAAATGGCAAATATCATTGTCTAGGATTGTTGCTTTGTAGACGTTCCATACTGACTTTCAAAAGCGTGTGGAATTCAATTGGAGTTTTCAGCATTTATTTGTCTCCAGGCCGCCTGAGCGGTTTGCAGAGTTACGGCCATTACAAGATTATTTGAAAACTGCTCATCGTACGTGAGTGATGTCTACTTTGGTTTAGCATTAAAATACGTTACATTTGTGTACACCCATTTCAGGCTCACCACTACTCATTAAAGCATATTTTCTAAAGGCCGAAAATCGAGTTTTTTGCGGTTATTTTAAGGTATGAAAATCTTGTAGCAGAATATTTTAAAAGGTATAAGCGTATACAGTACACCTTTATCGTCAATAATAAAGCTTAAAATGGTGGTGTCTCCACTGAATGTCGCATACATGTGAGTTGTCGGCGTGTAAACTGCACATTAGTTCAAGTGACTTGTGCCTAGATGCTAGGGAGAGATGTAATGAACGAGCGGTCTAATCCTTACTACTTCCTAACTTCTAGGCTTCCAACGGCAAATAAAAAAGAAGAAGTTCACCCAGATGAGGCGCATAGCCTTCCTTGCTTGTTTTGGTTACAGGATTGAAAATGTGCTAAGTCCGACAGTAGAAACATTGCTATTTTCTAAACCTTACAGTAGAACTGAATAATAAACTCAAAACAGTTGCTATGTACAATTCACAGAACTACCAGTACTTCACAATTATTTTTAACTGCTTAAAACACCTAATATTGAAGCAAAAGTAATGACGTGACAAAGCAAATCTAATAGTATCCGGTATAACCATCAATACCACGGGGGTAGCATAAGGTCTGAATATCGGCGAGGGGAGTGAGCCAAGAGGGGAGGAGAGATAGCCACCAAATTGGCCAGCCGCCATACTGCTTTAACCTCAAAAGTTCACATCAGACTGGAATTGTTAATGGTAAATGAATGTATTATGCTCTTTAATAGATGTTTTAGGTTTAAAACTCTATATTTTAGCCCTGTTTACACACCTCCTAACTAATATGTCCTCAATTTTTTAACTATTCGGCCATATTGATACCAGCCACGTCAAGCGTTTGTTTGGTTACAATTTCCGGTGACATGCTCCATCTGGATCCTTCTTACATCTTTGATCAATACAGAAGGCGAACCACTGGCCATTTCTTAGTATGGAGCGACAGAAGTTGGCGACCATGGGAGGTGTTGCTAGGCGTGTAAAAGCATCTGGAACGACCAGGGCGTGGTCACCCTGGACAGTCGTGGGCGACCAAGTGTTGGGGTGGGGCGGATCTCAGATCACTTTCACCGAGCAGCAGGGTCTGGAAACCGGTCTCCTTGGCCGGCTGCATTTCCTGCCGCGTGAGTCACCCACCTGGGTCGTGATTGAGAGGTGGGGTGAAGTGGAGTCGTGTCTGGCAGGGGTGGGTGGAGGGACCTTCTGTATCGAGGACATCCAGGACCAGTTCTTGGAGCCAGACCACTCTCTCTCTCTCCTGACCCACATCGTCTACAAGTCCTCTCACTAGCCCGGCCTGTCGCTGCTCCAACAACCGCTGAGCTCTTCCCACTGTTGCCGTCTGGCACAACCAATCCGGGACAGGCTAAATATGCTAGGCATCTGTCCGACGGAAGCCAATTTACGTGCGTTAATAATCTATAGATGCGCTACAAATCCAGGCAATTGCCCTTAAGCTCTGAAATTTCTTTTTATGCTTATAACTATAGTAAATTACCAAAGACGTGTAAGAGGTGAACGTGACAGCAACATTTTTGAAACATTTTGTCAGTTTTACAAGCATTATGTGTTCTTAGAATCTTGCCCTGATCCTAATTAAACTCTTTATAGACCTACGTCGTGTTACACGATTCAGCTCTGAAAACAGCAGTTTCAAACCGTAGGTTTCTCAAACAAAATTTTAATAAATAGCAACAACCTTCGACAATATGTTTCATCAACTTTTTGAGAAAAAAAAATTTTCTCGAGTAACGTATTCCTAAAGAACAATCACTGATGCCAAAATATCGTACATTAAATTGCCGCGGAACCGATTATGCATAACAAATGCGTCATTCGGGGTAAATGTTTAATCATAGAGTTAGCTATTATTCTCTAGGGTCATTGTTATGTTGTTATACCGTACTGACTTTAAAAACGCGTGGTTTTAAATATTTTTTTTTAGCAATATTTACTTACCATATAAAATTATGGCCATGCATTGTAATTTAAAATTGAGTATGATATATTTTAAACAACCTAATATCGCCATTAAAAACTCACTTTAATGTTTTGACTTTAACACATAATATTTACACATAACCTTACAATTTTTCGTAGCAATAATAGCTTTTCGCACACAAAATTTCATTAGTTTTGCTATTAAAATGAGCCAACATGAATATAAATTTTTTGGGGAGGGTGAATTGCGCATTATGTTGCAAATAGCCTACTTACATTAAGCGGACTGTTCTAGCGCATACAGTCTCGAATATTTAAAAGAACTCTGGTAAAATATATTTTAGTTTTTTGGCACCAAAATGAAAAAAAAAAAACAATGATTGTTTCCTAAAAACATTAATAAAATTCACGTTTCACAAATAAATGAGAAAATAATTTTTCCTGAACATTATTTCTGTAACACTATTCCGTAGCAAATTTCATGCAGTAAATGCCTTGATTGGATACGTTTTTTAAGCTGATATAATGGGTTAAAATAAAAGGTAAATACTATTTTAAACGTTATGGCTATGCTTTCTAGGCAAGTGGGTATAGTTAAGATGTATAAAAAGTTGACCTTGTTTACTTGCATTTGAAATTTTAATTTTTTCGTTTTACCTACAGTCAATCACGTTCCAATTGTGCGAAGTAAGCAGTCTTAAATTCAAATTCTCTTGCGTCCTATAACCTAATAATCTGACGCGAAAAAATCATAAAAATTACCAGTTTTTTTATATGAAAAAGTTTGTTCAGTTACAAAATGACCCAGGGGAATTAACGGAATACGCAACCATGGTTGAAAATCTGAGATAAACAGCTGACTAACGGAATGCACGTGTAAAGGTGAAATCGTTCATCCCTTTAGCCGAGGAGAGGTTTTTTCCTGGCGTGTATTGAGCGTTTGTGCCCTACATGTTAATTTGGAAAGCAGGGAATTTACGTCAATACATGGAAGCACTATTTATCATCCTATGACGGTCAGCCAGGTCAGAGACTTTAAACAAGCGAATTTGGACGCAGTTTATGTAGTAACTGACTGGACAAGCAAGTGAAAGTGAAACAATTCTGGAAGTACAAAAACAATTATACTTCCAAACGACAGACCTGATGCAACACAACAGACCACAGAACTGTATGCCAGCAAAACTTTCGAAAAGTTCGTTCATGGAATTGTTGCAGGATTGTTGCAAATGCATGAAGTGAAAGGAAAGAGATAGGACAAAATTTTATCCGCTATGCAGCTAACAACTTTCGTAAGGGTGGCTAATCGCAGACAAGTCTTTGATTCAAGCATTCTTCTTGTGATCCTGAAAATGGTTTTAGCCGTTCACTTTACATCGTTCGTGATTCACAGCATATCGGTTGGCGTGCCCCAATATTTGTCTGTGAATATTAATCTGTAATTTAAATTATGTAAATAGATAATTACGTAAGGTGCAGACGGCAACTTCAGCAACCAAGGCGTTCACTTTCCTTAATTAAATACGACGAATATTTTCATCCAGAGAGAATGTCAGAAATGCGGGAGAAGGACTTAATGAACTGTATTGGAGCACGAAAGGTCGTTAGGATTTTCCCGTTGTGCAACTATGCAAATAAATGCTGACGGTTAAGGAACGTGATTGTTACAATGCCACCTCGGTAATTATATTATGATATACCGTGGATTAGGAATTAATTAGCAATTAGAGCCTCATGTCTATGCACTACTGAATTAAATACTGCTTTGGTGATTCCTTCTTTCCTTTGTGTGCTGGGTTGGCAATCGTATACACCACAACAGGAAAACAAATTGTTATTGTATCGTCATCGGGTACATTCCAAGAATATAGACACAAATATAATGACCTTCTAAGAGTATAAATTAAGTTTTTTTTTAACTTTCAATTAAAGCTGTTTATTGATGTGAACTTTCCTGGTTTTCTGAATAAGGGCGTGGTCACGACAGATCTAAACCAGCCAAGTTCACAACAGTTAAAACCGGTTAGGGACCAATAATTTAGCATTTTATCGCCTTGTATATGTACTGAATACATTTTCATAACTGGAAAGGTAGGTTACCAACATGTACACGGATAATTATCATAAGAGTGTGGTTACCACAGATACAGATAGAAGGGTACCTACATGTAACGAGACGCTGGCATCAGACCAATAATTGAAATATTTTCGCCACTTCTGATATCAGACACCCAGAGCAAAATACGAAAGAACAATTTTTTTCTGGATCCCTTTACAGTATATCGTTTCATGCAAGAGGTATACGGAACTTAAAAAAAATTGGTGTTTGCACATTTGCTTATCACTGGAAATGTAAATTTGCATTCCATATAACATAGTACGGCTAAGTGTTCATGCCATATATACAGCCCACAAAGAACAAAATCCTAAGATGTCTAGCTCTGAAGATTCAGAAATAATAGTTGGAGAGTTAACTATGCAATACTGCAGTGGTGTCTTGGGAGAAAGTAATATAATTATATCAAATGTACATTTTTTAACTAGCTCTGACAATATGTTGTAACTTGGGAGTGTCACGTGAAGTGGTCAAATCTACATTTTTAAAGTACCATGGATAAGTGAGATGTTTTTCATTTGCTTAACTCTACGGAAGCACATGTTTCTACAGCCACACGCGGCATGGTTGAGATGAATCAACAAAACTTGAAATTTTACAGGAACTGAAGCTCTGAGAACCCTCTTCGTATTCAACGTAATAGGTGACAGTTAAGCTAGTGCGGAACGATTTTAATACCCTGCACCACAACAAACCATATGCTCATGTGTTGTGTAGTATTCCAAGCACGAATGCCTCTTTTCACTGCAACTCTCGCCAGATAGTTTGTGGATACTGATTATCTCTAAAACACTACATCTTGCCAGTCGTGACAGCACCTGAAGCACTGCTAAAATGCAGAATTCCAGTGTTGCTTAACTAAAGGGCATGGGGAAAGACAATGGTAACCCACAATTTTTATATATCTTGATTTTATGCGGGAATCCAATGGTAATCTCATTCTGTAAATTTTAATATCAAGAGATTTAGCAATGTGACCACAAATGACGCAGAGTTCACTAATGATTCCATTGCAAGTTACGCTATCGTAGCTAATTACGGTAATAAAATGATCATATATAATTGGATTACTAAGAAGTTGCTTATTTTTCATTGGTTGTATACTATAGCAACAAAAAATTTAATTTATAAACAATAATAATTTTAATTAAATTTCTTTGTCAAACAGTATCTTATATTTAAATGTGCATAGCTCAGTTATGATACATTATTGTCTATCCCCGTGCCCTTCAATTCTCTTCTAAAACAAGGTCTTTAAGGACGGGACCAATAGCTCTGAGAATTAGAAGCAAAGCCTGAACAACACTTTTGGCATCAGCCTGATGCCACGTCAGTACAACGATATCTATCTGGTTGGACTGGAAATGATCACGAGAGCTAGCAGTGTTGAACTTAAAATTACTTTTAGTGTATTCCGCCATTTAATTTTGTAGAAATTTTATATATTTATTTTGTGTAACAAATGAAGAGTTCGAAGAATTAATAGTAATGTAGGCCTATGTTAATTTAAACATTGCATTTTACGATAGTCTAAGGTGCGTATTATTGCGCAAACATCTTACAAGATATTATTTAGTATGTATTACATGGTGACAAATAATAATTATGTAACATTTTAAATCATCGTAACTTATGCATCATGATTACGCTTTAATATTGCGTAAACAAAGTGTGAAATTAAAGGTAACGTAACGAGGTAAGTGCTTGTTGTAATATTAACATGCAAATGTTGCAAATTTAGAATACGGAAGAAATTAAGGAAATGTCAGTTTGATGAGACACACTGGTTCTTACGTGGATGAATTTTAATGACGGATTTGTAACAAAAAATGTTCTAAGTGAAATTTCTTTTATAGGTTATAATGAGACACTAAAAACCGTTGCCAATTTAATGTAGAGTACGTAATATGAAATGAAAATAAAAAATACAGTTCACAAATCTTTCGAGCGAACAATGTTATTTAGTTTTTTTTTCTTTCGAAAATTCTTTTCTGTAGCATTATTCATTTGCTAATTTTAAGTAAAAACACGACTTTTTAAACATATACAGCACCTGGCGAGTAATATTTTTAATTGAGTTCATAGTTATATAGCCAAGATTTAACGTCTAATACATTTTACATAATTTGTTTCAATGCCTTATGTGCACAAGAGCAGCTCTGCATCATGGTCGGTAATTGAACGCTTTAACTGTCAATTGTCTTATGGTCCTAACTGTAAACCACAGACATATGGTGTCACAATAGCCATACGCAGATTGGTACAGTGAAATGATAAACGTGTCAGGAGGAAGACAAGCTGCCAATAACCATGAAGCACAGCTACCGAAGTGCTCGTAAGGCATTAAAACAAAATAGTGCAAATATATTTTCTCGACACACTTGTGGCTAAAATCCAATGCTGCACGAAGGGTATATATACTGTGTTTCGCAAAACGTTATTAAAATTTGACAGCTTCTTATGGGCCGTAGCTGTTAATATTTTGTGTTATTTCTCACAATTTGTATGATAAATTTTATTTTGTATCGTGGCACATATTACAAAATATTAACAGGTATTTTCCATAAGAAGATGTCAAATTTCACTGAAGTTACACGGAACAGGGTATATGCAGCCCTAAGAGCAACATAAACAGGACAGAGAAGTTTGCTGTAAATAACGTAATAACCGGATAAGTGCCATTAGAACAATCATCGAGTAATGGCTCACCTACGCGCTAGTGGCTTTCACCGCTCGGCAGAAGGTGACGGGTAGACTCGGCTCAGGGAAGAAAAGTGACAGTGTGACCAACTTTCGCCCGGCCTTCTTACATCTCGTACGTTCCATGCGACCGCCTTCCTGGAGCTATTACCAACACTGCCGCAAGAAACCGATAAGGACGAATACAGCACGCGCGTCAAGGGTCCTCATCGCCGCTACGCGTGTGAAAGTTTTTCTAACTCTTGGAATGTAAGCCTTACAGGCGTTGGGTACCTTTCCGCTCGTTAATCTAAATTTTTGAGAAATTTTGGTTTTTGCTAATTACTGCAAGGAGTGCAATTTCCACAATTAAGTTGGTTTCCAGTTGTTTATTTTTTTAAATAGCTGCCATAGTCACCATTTTGATATTTTATATAGCCATTTTAAAGCCATGATCTTTAATTTATTTCAAACAATTCCAAATAACTTGAATATTCTTTAACCAAATGCATTAAAAAAATTTTAGACTGTATACAGTCATAAGATACACAATTTTTCCAGTACGTTGTTTAAAAATAATGTACCATTTCTTGCAAAAAAATGATTTTGCTCCGTTTTTGCTTATTTTGACAACAAAATATGTGCTTTTTCAAGGGCAAAAATCTAAAAATCCGTTTAGTGTATTGCAACAAAACAATTCAGATACAAACGATGATATATAAGTGTTAAAACTGCCAGAATAAATTTTTGTTATATGCATTAATTTGTGTTAAAAAAATATATTTTCGAAACCACTTCTCAAGTAAAGAGCGAGGCCTTAAAAAAAAGGTTAAATTTCTGCATCACTGACTGTTCGAAGATACGTCTATGAGTTCCATAAAAAAGTGACATTTCCTTTTTATTAGCGTGGGTAAGTAAACATTGTAAGTCATATTTCCGTTCATCACTCACCCATTTAAACCAAATTGTATACGTTTGTTTGTTAGTAACCTAAGTTTTATTTAAATTTAAATTTTAGCTTTACTATTTCCGCAGTTTTGGAAGCTAACATTACACGAATAAATTAACATGTTATGTTATATTTTGAAACTTTTATTTACAATTTTACTTATAACGAATTTTCTTTTGAATACAATTGGTCTCAAAATATTGACAGTATCATTTATAAAAAGTGTTTTGGGAGTATAGAGAAAGATAAATAAATGTGTGTAAGTCATCCTATTTCTACTTGTTTTATATTTGCAATTTTCATTTAGCAATCAAATACCGAACAAATAATGTAAGAGAGCAACAAAATTTCCACAAAGTGGCATTGCACCATAGTTCATTTTGTATCCCAAAGATTGTTCGTCGAGTTACTCATTTATTTTTGACGATTGGTTTTCACGATTTTCTTTAAATTAAAAAATATAGTATACTCTTGTGTTTGCGGTGACAACACCTGGAAGACAGGCACGAGTTTTGTTTATTGCTCGAAGAGGTGAATTTGAACACATTCATCGAGGCTTGCTGCATTACTCTTACTGGCGAGTAATTGATTTGATGTCCTTTTTTTTTTCTTCGTCCATGACCAACGATACGAGTTAAGGAGATGTTGGTGACCAAACGAAACCCACTGATATATTATATTAATAGGATGCATGGGTGTATGTTTGAAATCCACACAAAAGACATCTGCCTATTCGTACAAAACGGGCTTTGTAATATATTAAAATAAGTATTTCGGCCTCACAACGTTCCACATAACTGCTACTGAAGAAGATAAAATGATACTCAGAAATCAGATTATCAAATTGTACGATGTTCCTCGTATGTACCATACAGGTAATGCAGGGGTAATCTATCTTGACAATAACAAGAACTGAAAGTTCCTCTTACGGCTTACTGAAAAAGCCGAGAACTGTTCTCGTAGGGCGTGCAAGAAAAACAACGATCTTAATACTAGTTCAATAGAAGTGGTCGCTGTGAAGTAGGCCTACTGTGGGTGCCTACTGCCGCCCCTATTTGCTTTTAATTCAACTATTCAGCAATAAATGATTCACGACGAAAAGTGTTATCGGGTGCCTACCGCCACCCCTATTGCCCAAAACGAATAGCTAAAAAATAATCTGGAGACCTTAATTCTCCCCCGACAACCGCGACAAAAATGCTCCAACACATCTCCACTTTCGCGGTTCTTCTCTGTCTGGGCGGGAAGCCACCCTCCCAGACCAGTGGTCACGAGGGGGTGCCTTCAGCCAACCAGCGTCGATTATCCTCTGAAGCCCAGCCCTAAGAGAGCAGATTTCATCTTAATCCACTTCGCCTCTTTTTATTTCCTAATCACATTTAAATGAAAATATTAATTACATTTAAATGAAAATATTAATACATTTGCACACAACTTGAACATAATATCAAATTTAATTATTCCCCTATTTTCTTACTTTTATTAAAGCTATTTAACGTAGTATCGCCCTTCTGCAGGGCCGTGCCTACTCTCCGGAGGGAAAGGAACATAGGAGGAGGGGGGGAAAGACAACCGCCTCCCTCTGTGTACCTGCCAAGCTGAGGATAAAAATGTGTATGACTTAACATTCACCGAAATAAAATCTGCCACTGTGAGTCTACTGAATTAATAATTGCAGATTTGTTTTTGTTAGGCGATGCTGAAAAGATGGATAGGTCACAAGCCATATTTGTCTCCACATTACAATTAACCATCAGTCTACAACTACAATTCAAATGTTTAGATGCATACCTTCTGTTAGGCCTATACTAACGCCCGTTACAGTTCTTTACCTTGTAGTGAAGATCCACGCTACTTTAGAGGCTAAACACCTGTTGGCATTGCGGATTAATGTGGGCCTATTGCTTTGAATTTATTTTTAGATAAATATTTGGGCGTTTTGCTGTATTATTGCACGGAGTATGAATTGGAAATCACTTTAAACATAACAGTGTCAAACTATTTGTATTAACTTATGTGGTTTGGATTGGTGAAAGTCAATTTACTAAATAAAACCTTATAATAAATAAAACAAGTTCATAAAAAATAGTGTTCATGTTGCATTACAGCAGTTATGTTCCAAACAACTGTAGCCAAGTACACAGAACTGTATCGTAAAAACATTTATTTAATTAATTCAAAATGACGACGGATTTCTTCAGTTGATAGCTAATTTCTAGTGAGGCTGGAACTAATGATTTGACAAGTAAAGACCGGAGTTCACGAAACTTGCCTGGCTAGCTTGCTAACTACCACGTCCAGTAATGAGATGTTCAGAGGAAAAAATACAACGTGGTGCCTCATGCGAGAACGTCTGTAATTACCCCTACGTACCAGCAACTTACTGTATTTGCATAGACGCACATCCCATACATGCACCTGACTACTTACTATTCACGCTTAAGTCAGCACTTTTCAAGCCCTGGTTACTTTACTCCTTACAGCAAATTTATTCAGGTTGTTGCAAAATTAAACGTAAATGTTTTGAAAGTGCATCGGACCGAACATACACAGTTCCTGTACTGCAGTTCACATTACATGGCATACCGTCAAATGTGGAAACTTTGAATGCAAGGGTCATATTGACCGACTCAATAGATTTGTTTTGGAGCAATTTATTGAAGAAATAAATAAGCATTGTTAAGTATTTAAACCCTCAAATTTGATCCTATCAAATAAAATATGCAATTTCATCGTCAAATGGCACCAAATTAAATAGTTTGGGTCGGTATATGTTATCCCTGCAGTCACAGTATCCACATTTGACGGTACAGTGCATGACGTGCGTGTTGTCATGTTACTGCGCAATTTCATCGCACTGTACATCAAGTGAACTGCAGAGCATAGAAGTTGCATTTTCGGATTCAAGTAACGTATTTTGCTCCTCTAGATGTAAGGAGTCTTCGCGATAATTTTGACACACTTTGCAACATCCTGCATAATTTTGCTATACTTGTTAGTTTAGAAAGGGACGTCGAAGCAACATGTTTGGTAAACAGATCTCACCGTTCCAAACAATTTCAGTGTGCAGCCACATAAATAGGCCCTATAATTGTTATTGGTGTTTCTGACTACTCGGTCTTTCGAAGATCTGACCTTATCATGTACAACTAATACTTGGCGTGCAAATCTTCATGTGTCACACGTAGATGAGTAGATGGTAGTGTACCACAGCGATAAGCCCTGCTTTCTTTTGTTTTAATGTCAGTTCCGTATCCTAAAGTCCGTGCAAATTCGAAAAGAAAATGCGACGAACGTACAACTGCAGGCGATTTACGGTAGGTTGAGATAATTATGTCCTGGTTATTTTCCTTTTGTCTGATCACGTCTCATATTTTCACTTCTCTTTACTATTACATAAGTAGCTGCGAAAGTAATAATTACAAAGTATATTTTTTACACTATTCAGACGTTATCGAAGTGAAATGTATATTTATTCATTATTTCAGATGTTCTTTTTTATATGCTTGCTGTAAAGTAAAGAGCCCCCCCCCCCCCCCCGTAGCAGCTGTACTCTGTACGAGTGACACACTTAAAACAAGATCAACAAAAACAATGAAGTAGCAACTTCTTACTTTAGCTTTAAGGCCTTGTTACGGAGTTTTGCAGTGATTTCGAAAATATTTTTTATTGCTACCTAATACTCATATCAAAATTTCGCTGCACAGTTTCGACACTTATGTGTTACAATTTGTAGCTGAATTTTTTTGTAGAATTATACTGAACGGTTTTTTAGATTTCAC
>PNEQ01011413.1:0-32154 GCA_003012365.1 Medauroidea extradentata | reverse complement strand
ATTGATAAGAATACACATTTTAATTCACATTTTTAAATTGTACGTATAAAATTATTTAATGTGATGTATGTATCGTAGGTGGACGAGGTTTACTGTTTCATTCACACTCAGTAAGAAAGGAAAACACCTTAATATAGAAATATCTCACATACCGAAATTTAAATATTTATTTCAAAATATACATGATGCTATATTATGCCCCGCAATTTTACATTGTATTTTCCAATTACATAGACATATGTATATGATTCTGCATTATATGAAAACATACGTCCTGGAAGGGAAGAGGACTTTCTCTGTCTATAATATTGACTCATTTATGTAAAAACTCTCACTATAATAAGCGAGTGTTAGTCCATTAAATCTACTTATACATGTTTCGAAGCAAATACGTATTTCTTTCAGTAGAACTGAATTCCTTTTTTGTTATTTAGCAACCATTAAAACCGATGCGTGTCTCGTCAAATTATTGTATGAAATTATCTCAAATATCCTGCTAAATCAATAGTATGTTATAAATAACCTAAATGAGCTGGAAATAGCAGTCCGCGCAAATATATTTTATTGTGAAAAGGTTTTACATTATATGTTTTCAAAATTAAATGTTTTTACACTCGTCTGTTCCTATTCAGGGGATTTAAAACAAAATATTTTGCAATATTTATATGTATTACTTAAAATACGTCATGATTTAAATGGCCGTGTTAGCCAACAGCCAAAAATATTAGAAATATAGCTTACACATGAATGCCGACGTTTTATTTGTTCATGCCCAAACTTCTTTGCTGTCCATCTACAATCTAACCTTTGCCTTAGATCCTTTAGAGTCATCTACTATTGTTTGATTTATCAAAATATCTGATAGTTATAAATACACGTCTTTAAATCTGCGGTGTGTGCATGTCGAATTTTAACTCTGCATTTTACCTTACAGGTAATGAGCGCCTTAAACTTGCAAACATGGAATTTCGCCAATAACTTTGACAATATTATCTGGAATTTAATAAACATGTTTAGTAAACAAATAAATGCAACTAGATATTGACTACGAAATAAGTACACTACATACTTAATAATTTTACCAAATAATTTGAACTGTCTGATATTGAGTTTTCTGCAAGCCAAACAAGCGGGATCGTCACTGGAAGCTTTATCAGTTTCTTTAGAAAACGAGTTGTAGACCTATTAGTCGGCAATAAGATGACGTAACATTTTTTATCTGATAGCAGTAGGCTACTGTGTTTTATCAACTTGAACACGAAACATTTACTGTCTCCCCAATAAGGAATAAAATATTTATTCGCGTTTCTAAGCTGTAATATTAAATAAATTATATTAAATCAACTTACAAATACTGAAGTCAATTCGTTTATAGAAGTTTGTAATTGCAATAAAAACGGTTATAACCCTCAATAAAATATTTATTCCACGTATTTTGCAGTACTGTCCCACATAATGCGATAAATGCAATATTATACATGTTTAACATATTCACACAACAATTTCACAAGCAGGGCAAACTGAAATGAACGCGACAATTAACATTATATCCACATGAGTCAGCAGACTTAAATATTCAAGGAATGCTATGATGTCTACAACCTCGCAACTTTACAAATTTTACTACGAAACGTTTGGTATGCTCTGTAATTAGTCGTTTATTTCAATCCATTTATTTGCTTACAAATGTTTCAGTCGGTACATACAAAAGTATTCTGTTAGTGTTAGCGCGACAATGTGTAAGAAGGTGGGCAACGGCGCTGGAAATCCAATACGTAGGGTACGAGATCCATGCGCGCTTATCTCCCGCAGATTAGGTTAGCAGTGTGGCGGCCGCATCAGCAACGATACTGGCACCGTGCACGGCGTACTATCACTTCTATTTTGAACCTTCCTTCCTAACACGAGCCTTGCGACGGAGGAAGGTTCAAAGTGGAAGAGGAAAGATGGCGGCAGCACCTTACAGGCGTGTTCTAACACCGAACAATGCTTTAGTAATCCCTCGTGGACATCAAGACTTTAAGCGAAGACACTATCATTTTATCTTACGCGACGAAAGGGAAAGAGTCGCTCTACAGGTCTATAATATTCAGAATATCGTGAAAAGGATTACTCTTACATAAAAATCAGCGTCAAAAGTCCCGATTTGGTCACTTTCACACGCAAAAAAATACTTGTTAGGAACGATAACAGTTAATGGCAATATTATAGACCTGTACTAAGATCCTTAAATGCTTTTCGTAGCCTAACCGCGTGACAACATGTTGAATGGTTTTCGAATGAAATCAGGATTGTTAAAGGTCTGCGCGCCTCTTCACGATTCTAGTAGACGGCGCCCTTAATGTCTAACTTCCTCCCCCTCTTCCTTGTACAGGTACACCATGCCCCTCCAGACAATTAACAGCACCATGCCACACCATAGCATAGGGAACATGTGCCGAGTAAAAGTAGTACCAGCATATATATGAAACAAACTTCTCAACCATACAGCAGGGCATCAATTTTCTGGTGGACACACTGAAAAACTCACAAAACAAATTATATATCATTAAGTTATTTGTGGGTGTCAAGACTCGTCCCCTTAAAGACACTCCTATGGGCTAAATTAACAACTTTTATCTGCTTAAATCTGTCAGCATCATTAAAGGTAACATTGAGGAGCATCACTACTCACAAAAAACAAAATACAAATGACAGAAACCCCAAAATTTTGAAATCAAATCCCACCCACATTATCCACACCAAAAAAGATAGACAGAAGAAACAAGCAAAACTAACCAAACACCAAGAGAAATCCAAATGACTGCAATTCCTTCATGAAGCATTGAATCTTACTGACCTAAATTAGTATGATCTTTATATGGATTCAAAGCTGTTACGACGGCTATGTTCCGGAGTGACCTTGACGTGCACTTCTCATGCCACCTGTTCGAGCAGTCTGGAAGGCGTGGCGTAGGGACGAGGGCGCGGCTTTCACTGTGCCGTACGTACAGAGAGTCGCAGTGGTGGGGGTGCGAGCAATATTCCTATCACTTCCCCTCCCTCATTAGTGTGCTTGACGCCCTGAGAGGAAGGTCGTGCTGAAAGAAGCTAACCAGGGTGTCGAGCCGGCAGGTACAGCGTCTCTTGCAACTGAGTAGCTATGTTTGATGACGTGGGTGTTTTGTAAACCAACAGCGCGTGGCGCGAATCAATTATTCCTGGCGGATATATGTTACACAATAGCTGTGCTTAATTATATACAAACAAAATATAAGTACGCAATATTTAGACAAAGAAAAGGTCGAGTGCACTGTGTACCTCGGTAAACTGTTTTGAGGAACGAATTATGTTACTTTACTGGACAATGGTTTTATGGCCGAACTTAGCTGCTGTACTTTTTTTTTTCGTGCGTGAACTATTAGCTTTGATATGAAGATTACAAAGGTTAACGAGATTTTAATGTGACTGTGTTTGTTAAGAACATAGCTGGAGTCCACAAAATAAAAATTATATGTATAGCTTTAATTTAGCAGATTTATAAGCTTGTAAATTTGAGGCGCGCTAAAAAATTTCTGAATTGTGTTGTTATCCCTTGACGGCTTCTAAAACTACTTAAAAGACTCCATTAGAATGTTGCAGAAGTACTCTATTTGTATTCTTGCCCCGCCTAAAATGTTTGAAACTACAATAACTATTTAATTTCCGCGGGTGTTTCTATACCAGCCTTAATTCAGTGTGTCAGCCGTGGAGAAACGACCGTGCGATGGATTGCGAACACTACATTGAACGACCTAGCCCATATTTACCACGATTAAAAAAGTCTCGCCAACCTCCGTCGGTAAATAGTTATCGCTAGAGTATATAAAATATTAATTTCAAATATTAAAATTGCCAGCCATACAGCTTTAAGGTCACAACAGGTTGGCACTTCACAAATTAACTACACGAAACATGAGATAAAATATATTTTTCTTAAGACTAATAAATCATACACTTTACAACAGTTCGATACAAAAGTTATACACTGTAATCGGTTTTCAACAAATTATGTTTTGATACAGAAAAGATAAAAAAGTAAACAATTTTTATTTGTATTTTTTGTTGATCCTTCGATAACTGTTACAGGTTTGTTTGTCAAAAAGACTGTGTCGATATGCCTATTTCTGTATTATTTCCTTATAATCTGGCAACGAAAAGAAACTTTTAAAAATAAGTTAAACAACTCAGATAAGCCTTCTTTCTTGTAAGGGTGCGCTGCACAAAAACATTGGTAATTTTATAACTGTACCAAGCATTGTCCAATTCTTACATATTACATTAATATTAATTTCCCACTAATAAAATATTTTTCGGTTTAATATTTTTCGTATATACTTTAACTTTGTGTGCAACTTTTAAAAAGAAAATATAAACCATTTTACAATAATACGCATGTCATAACAGCAATGTGGCTATTTTCGCTGCTTTTTCAAAGCAAAAACTTTTGAAACTGTACAAATAAAATTATTTATAGTGAAAGTAAATATATTGAACTACAGAATGGCGCCTTTGTAATTTCGTGTTAAAGTTATTATTTATAAATACAAGTGGGAAAAATATGTAAAAATTTAAGAATATTCGAAATTTTTTAAAAATACAAACAACGACTACGTGAAATTAGAAATATTTCATTATTTTGCTTAATATATTTACTTTCACTCTAAATTAGTTCATGCGTACCTATTGTTTGTATAGTTTTAACTCTGGGTAAGTAGTGAAAACACTCAAAACTTTACTTTGACATGACCTTGTATGAAAACTATGAAACCGAAAAATATTTGATTTGTGGGAAATTACTATAAACGCAATATGAACGAATTGGACAGTGTTTGGTACAATTATAAAATTAAGAATTTTTCGATGCAAAGTTATGAGTGCAGGAACTACAGAAATAGAAAGGCTTGTGGTAAGACATACCCGCACAATCGCATTCTATGCCAAAGGTATATTAATATAGAAAAAAGTTTGCTGCCACAACACAATCACAGTTGGCCTAAACGTTTAATGTGAGTCAAAACATTCAAGACTCAGCACTTTTGTAACAACCTACGTAACAAAGAGCAACTGCTTGCACTCAAATACCATACACATTCAAAAGTTATAAGTCTAATCAATAATTTTCAGCATTATTACAAATTTTTTAACAGTTCCACATTCTATATGATTTATATACATATACCATAACCGCGCACCATACCCTCGACACTCAATATTTGTCTCTTTTGTAACAACATAGTAATCTACAAACAAGCATTTGTATGTAATTACATATTGCCAAACAGGCTAAGTTATGTTTTGGTCTCTTGGTTTTACAAAATCGCTCTGTACAATATCTGTGCTCACTTCATGTTTTTAGTGTAGTGGAGAACTGCCTCGAGGAAATAATTAATATATGTAGCTCAGCACAGCCGACAAGGACATACCGTACGAATAGTAACAATACGTATGGAATACAATTTCAAAGAAAAAAAATATAACAGTTTAAATCGTAGCATGTATTCACTGTTACATACAAATCTATACAAGTAGTAGATAGTTAGCATTTTTTTCACCGAACAAAGTTATTGGTTATTTATTATAATAACAAGAAGACTATATTGATACATAAATACTGAATTTCATAAAAATAATATGAGAGTCTTGTTGTAATAGTATTCATGTGCCTTACAATGGACAGTAATTAGTAAAACCTACCAAACATTTTACACAGTATGACGATATGTTCTTATATGGATATATAAAACAAAGGCTTTACATCATCTCACTCGTATACTTGTTTCAGATACATATTGTGTGCAAGTAAGGCAAGTACAACGAAAGTATGAAACTACAAAAAAAGAAAAAAAAATTCATTACATTATTATATCCTTTGATTTGTTTGAAACAGGCACTGTTCCTTACTTTTTGTTTGGAATAGTCCTAACATACTCAGGATTTCTGATTTCCATGTTTCTGGTATAGCGAGGGTCTACAAGTTCTGGAACCATGCAGTTAAAACAGAACCTGGTCAACTGTTTCTCCATTTTATCTTTCCGAAAGTGATCATCTGTTTGTATGCTTACAACTTTGATGGGCTTATCTTTCGATGTCCAAATGGCGAAAAAAAAGCAAAGTTTCTGCTTGTGACGTGTAGCTGTCCTTGTAATTTTTTAAAATAAGTTAGTCATGATTTTATTTCAAATCTGTAACATTGTTTCTGTCGTTGCACGTAAGACAGGCAAGCGTTCCATCTGGAACTACTTCATCAACGTTGATACTTGCCGCAGTAGACGGACATTTTATTTACACAAGGCCACGCTCCCCATGCACTATATCGTTAGTAAATTTCTGTGTCTTTTGAATCACTGCAAGGGAACAGCTCAAGTTGGAAGGAAGACTGTGTTGTGTTGACGTTTTGTGCAGCCTCGAGGATATGAACCGTTGTATCTTTTGTGGTGTTTATTGCTTGCTTAAGTGATGATGGATTGGTACGTTGAAATATTCCACGTAGATAAAATTAACTCATGGTAATTTGCAGATAATTTAAAAAAATGAAATTACTGAAAACAAATATAACTATAAAACTGTGCGAAGACAGATTAAGACATGTTTGCTTGTTGTGTAATATTGCTCTAAAATACAGGTTGTATGAAACAACCGTATAATAAACACACTGCGCGGTTCCTGAGCTAAATTGGAGACGAAAATGTTAGTGGCAAAATATTGTACTATGATAGTTTACGCTCAATGTGGCAACACAGCACGGAGGAAGTTCTCTAGTGCACTCCACGTCCAGGTATTATTGTATGTTTGTTACGTCGTGTAAAAGAAAATTCATGTTTGGAATGCTAGGGATTTGAACCTGTGCCCATTATAGTATGGTAGAAGATTACTTGGAAGTTATGTATGGAGCACAATATGGGACTAACAGTGTGCTGTGTTGTCACATTGTGCACGTTATATGTCAACGTCCAATATTTTGAAGCTAATATTTTCGTTTACAATTTAGCTCAGAATTCACGTGGTGTGTTTATTACACAGCTATTTCTGGACATACTGTGTATATAATAATCGGTTCTTATTGCTGCCACTCACAGGACACATTTTTAAGTTGTTTAGCTAATTAGAGCAAAGGTACGATCAAGGATTGCTACAAATAAAAATATTGGTAAATGGAAACAGTTTTGATTATTATTGTGAATAGTTTTTTTAAATAATGTATACATCGTGATTTTAGAGTTTGCATATAACAGTGCAAAATCTTAAGTACTAAGAACTCAAACCTATGTCTACAAACACGGTTTAAAAATGCAAAAATGTTAGCAATTTTTTATAAGCATGAAGGCTACCAACATTTATGCACACAGTTTACCGAACATTGTTATACTTCTTTCTTTATGACTGATTCATACAAAGTTTAGCAAGATGTAGCGTACTATTTTATTGAAGACTGCAGTTATGTGCTAGGCGTTTATCCCACGTCTGCATTTGTAGTGTAATTAGTTTCACCTCTGAATAAACTCGAAATTCATAAAATTTTTTTGTTTAATTTGTTTTAGCCCTAACTAAGATTTGTTATCTTCCAAAATATATAATTACAGAAATATTTTCAGTGAAATAGCGTATTTTCCAAGTTTGTGTAGTTATTTAACTTTTTTTAAAACATTCCGTGCAGGCTGATTTGCAAAATGTGCTTTGGTACCCATGTTCAACCATTTACTCGAATAAGTTCACAATACCGTCTTTTTCTTGAAATCGTGCCTCTACCAAATTTTGTCTTGAGAAATAATAGCTACTAAGAAAACTGCTAAAATAGCCTCATTTTGCATCTTGAAATCAAAATTTTCCTGGGACAGGATCCCCGGACACCCCACTTACGCGAAGGGATGGGCGAATATCACCCCCCCCCCCAAACAAAAATCCTGGCTGCGCCATTTGCTGGCCGTACCTAGTATAAATGTACAAATGCCTGGGTACGCCTATGCTCCTGTCCCGTGAATAAATTAAAATACTTTGTTCAATCTACTGCTGTAATAATAATAATAATAAGATAGTAGTAGTAGTTGTGGTTGTTGTGGTGGTGGTAGTAGTAGTAGCAGTAGTAGTATAAAAACCACATATATAGCTAAATTAAAATTTAAAGGGTATTAGAAGAGATCAAAATTAGTAACGAAATTTCTTTCAACCGTATATTAATACACAAGTTGTTGTTTCTCATACAACGGCGAACAGGTTGTCACGGCCATAGTATTCTCGGAATGGAAACGGCCTATATAATAGTATGATTTCGAAGAGTCCATGATAGAAGATATTAAAGAAGTAATACTATGAGTAGAAGAAAGCGGTTTCAAAGTCATGGGAATTGTTGGTGCCGGGGGGTGGGGGGAAATTAGGAGGTTTGGAAGAAAATAGGCAAAGTTCCTTAGAAGACAGGCATTTGATTATGACAATAGTAAAAACATTTTTAACGCTATTTTATTAACTTGATTTCTTGCCTGTTTGTTCAGTACAAATTTTGCAATCAGCCAGTCAATTTTAAACAAACTCCTCTATGAGCTATTATTTGAAACTTGAAAAATAGCTTAAAACTGGATCACAATACAAATGAAGAAAAAATTGTCAAATTTCAATTATTTCAATGATTTCTAAAAAATTAATCTCAAAACTAACTTCTTGATGAGCTAGAGACTTGGAATTTTAAACATAACTCAAAACTGGATGACAATGTATTAACTCGCTTTCTTAACTGTCTGTCTGTTCGGTACAATTTTTGCTTCTTTAAAGTCGACTGCAAAATTTCGCAAACACAAGACTAAGAAAGTGGAAAATAATTATTTGACTAAAATAATTTTAATAAAGCAGGTGCTTTAATATGAACTAGAAAGTATAAACTAATTTCTCGTTTGAAAATACTTGTAAGATAACAAATGAAAAAAAAAAAAGTATAAATTGTTCACCCGGCGTTAACAATTTCATTTCACTGCAATTGATGATGTGAACTGTTATGTGAGTTTACTCAACGACAGCTTTGCTATGTACTCTATGTACTATTATCTATTGCATATACTCCCGCGTTTTTCGATTAAATATTACAAGAAGTTTTATATGTGGAATATTATTTTATACTAAGTTTTAAATACGCGGTACATTAAATTGTTCATTAAAATAATAGTTGTGTTTGCCGATGCTCCTCATTTAATAAAACTTGCAAGAAATCACTTTTATGGACAAAGAAGTTTCTGTGGAAGGAAACTAACAGTTAATTAATAAATCAAAGTTTTAATTTAAAATATCTCCTGATCTTACTCAACGCCACTTGATTGCTGTTGGCTGTGCAACACAAAAATGAAACCAGCAGCGCAGTTTTATGTTCCTACATCTTTGCTCTTGAAAAAATAAAAAAATAAAAAATAATATTAATAATTGGAAATGCTACACTTACAACAAATCTCATTACTTTTTTGAATGTTTCGATGTTTTTAAAATACATTTGTAAGAACAACAAATATTTAGGAAAGTGACAGACGCAGTCATACATAACATTTGGAACTACGTGTCATACGAACGATATTTCGTTATATTCCGAACATTTATCAGAATTAAGGAACTCAATATTGCTGCAGAAATCACCTTACGTGAAAACAGGAGAAAAGGATTGCTATAAGATAGTAGCAAATCAGTGTTGCCAATGAAACTGTGCTGTGGTTATTGCATGCTGGGGCAGATTTTTCTTGACCTACCAGTTATTTGAGGCCGAACTTATTTGTTGTGCAATATTTATTCAATATCATAACTTTCAGTTCACTTATAGAAATTCTCATCACCTCAGTTTTAAAGCGTTATTGTGCGCACATAATATTATGAAAATCATTGTAATTTATTTATGTGACGAATATGCCTTGTTACAATGGTAATATCAAAGTATTAATATATGAGTATTAAAAAAAATATGCGACAGTTTCTGCAAATATTACTTTAACATGTGCTACGAGCTATAATAAATGAAATATGGCAAGAATTAGGCGGCGTCTTATTTGAAAATACTGAATCGTTTTTAAAACCTTAAACATTCTGTAGAGAAAATTTGGTGTCTTGAATAATTTTTTTATTAAAATACATTTCTTAATTTGTTGCCCACAACACCGCCGTTTGTGCTATTGTAAGAATGACAGAAACCAAGCTTGTCCTATTCATTACGTGAAAAATTAATTTAGGAAACAACTTTTCCATTTTATAAATTAACAAATTTTGTCTACATAGGCTAATGTATGTGTGTATTTTGTACGTCGCTGTAAACTGTGTAAAATATTTTTTAATAATTGAAAATGCATATATTTGTATAACTTTTATTGTAATAACATTTACAGTTGCAACTATCATGAATGTGAAATGTTTAATACTGTTGTAATACAATTTCCTTAACCGAACTTGGAGACAATGTGCTGGAGTACCATGGTGTCCATTATTCGAGTGTTTCGTACAAATACAAAATGTGGAAAACTTTATCATTTGATAGCTTAATGTACCTATTTCTCAATTTTATAATTAACATAAATTTTGTAGATGTAGAGAAAATGTATATTTTATGTGTAACTATATAAATGTACAAAATATTTCTTTATTTGCATTCCTCATTACTTTAATGTAATGATATATGCAATAGCAACTATCACGTGTCTGAAATATATTACAAATTTGCAATATATTTTAACTAGCGACACTGTTGCACTGAATTTATATGCTTGAGTAGGGCCTATCTCGGTAAGAGTTATAGAAAAATATTTATTTTACCAGTATAAATTTGAGAATTGGAAAAGAAAGTGTGGTGTGACTAAACCGACAGTGTTTTTGTACTGGCCGTTGATTCAGACGCGCGCGGCGGTTGCGGTTGAAGTACTCTCTATGTTCAACCTGCCACCAAAGTAATAACGTTCCACACAATTAAAATAGGTTACACAAATAAAATTTAGAATACCTTCTTCCTTTCGTCCGCTGACACCATCCACATATCTTCTAAAACCAAAATATTTGTCGCTTACTGTATTTACGCTACACTTTACCAACTGTAACACATCACTAGAGCCACGATTTTATGGCGAAAATATTTTTTAAACATTTGGTTTCGATGCATCATGTGCACACCTGCAGCTCTGCTACATCGTCTGTGGTTGGATGATTTTCCTCTCACTTGCCTTGGCAAATTATAGACATACAGACGCACAATAATCTTATTATGATTGGTGCAGTCAAATGAGTAATGTGTCTGAACAAAGACACGCTGCCAATAACCTTGAAACAGAACTGCCGATGTGCACGTGAGTCACTGAAACAAAGCGTGGCAAAAATCTTTTCGCGACAAAATCGTGGCCCTACACATCACTAACAAAAAATTTTTTAAACAGTAACATAATTTAAGTTACAAAAATTAACTTGCATTACTATGGACAAAAAAGTTCACGATTGCGATTAATGACGAGTTTAGTTTCAAAGATTATTCACGTATGCTAGTTAGGCTTGCTGGCTTTCCCAGAGTGAATGCTGTGTGGCGAGGTGAGCATAAGAGTTCCAAACATGCTGGGGCTCTCTGCATGACATTCGGTTATCGCTATCTCCATTCCCAAGACAACAGTCTCAACTACACGGCGCCCGGCAGAGGACAGATAAATAATTCCCCTCCTGTGGCTTCACGCACCTGCCATCCCCTCCACACACGGCCTTATCCACGCGCTCGACGTGTTTTAACCGTCGCTCCTTGCAGGCAGCACGAATCAGACACTGGTCGCGCAAAAATACGCAATTTTCACAAACCATTACACAGAAATTCAATGCTGTGACCATTAAATTTTATGGTACCATTTCATTCAGAAAAATTTGCTCTTTAGTGCTAGTGATGTAAGAATTAAACGTTTCTGTTAAGGAAACAAGAAAGGAGACGCCAAATATCTTCTATTGAAAAATTTTTTTTTAAGATATTTGACATTACGACATGTGAAAATCAAATCAGTAGGTACAACAGACAATCTTTTTTCTCGTAAGGTAAAAATGTGCATTTCTGTATCTTAAATAGTTTGTTTTTAAAATGATTGAGAAGAGGTACCTGTTTTACAAGTTTTGACAAGAAATACAGAAGCCCCTTAAGTGTGCTTTCTTTACTAATGCACTACCTTCTGGTAACCCAAGATTTACACTCACGAGAGTGGAAGAAGACAAAATTCTGTATGGCCCATCAAATGCCATAGATAACTTAGATGAAACATTGTCAATCTTTTTACTCAAGGTAACCTTACAACACAAAACCAACTCCCCAACCTGAAGGGGACATTCCCTCCTATCTTGATTTAATTGCACCTGAACTCTCTTATAGGTTGTTAGTAAGCAGTGGTAAGCTATGACCAAATGTCTACAATATTCGTCCTCGAACCATCCACCGAAGTCAATAATTCATTCCCCATAGGCTCATGAGTGGGTAAGGAATGTCCATTCCGAACATCACCAAACCAGGTGATTTATTCTTGTTACATTAAGAAAGGCCCAGGTGTTCATCCCACTTCCACTGGTCCTGAAGATAAATTGTCAACGCCCCCTTAACTGACTTATTTAAATGCTCAACCAAGTTCGGACAGGGATAGTATGGTCTGGTATGAACAAAATTAATGTCCCAGGAAAAATATGAATCGTGCATCATCTTCCCGAAAAAAAAAAGCATTTTTACAAACAATTATCTCCATGCTACCAACGACTTTAAATATGTTATTCTGTAGTTTATCATAATTTTAGAGGCTTTCATCTCGCATAACGGTTCAACAAATGCAGACCTAGAATACCCATCCACCATAATAAGAATGTGCTCATTACATTTGCTCGAATGCAGTAATGGTCCAAAGACATCAATGAATAACCTCTGTCACACCCTCTCAGGAGGTTGTACCGATTAATGCCCAACATTACTGTCAAGGGGCTGATTTGAGCACTGATTCACGACAGGAGCACATGTGTTCTTGGATGTCACTATGCATGTTTGGCCAAAAATATTCCTTTTTTATTTTTAGCTCAGTTTTATGAATTCCCATGCATCCCCCTGATTGTGAATTACGAAAATACTTCAAAATATTGTCTGAATCACCCTTGACACCCATACCACTTCATATTTACCATACAGATTATTTTACTGCATAACTGACAATTCCCTGCATTTCCCTCCTAAATTTGCTTAACTAGAACTTCACCTTCTTTGCCTTCCATTTACCACTTTCTTATTTCAATATAACTCTCAGGAACAATATGCAGAACATGGAAACCATGATCATCTTGCCTATTATCCACAACCATGAACTCGGAAGGATAAAACATCCTAGACAATGAATCTGCCACTCTGTTGTCATTTCCTGTGAATAATTTTGAACTTAAACCGAGTGAGTCTCATGATCCATCTACCGATTTTCACCAACTGGCGAGGATGAGTAAATAACCAGGTAAAAGCCTAATTATCGGTAACAAGTCGAATTCAGCATGCTGAAATTAACACTGATATTTTTCCATACCAATAACACAAGTGAGAGCTTTCTTCTCATATGCAATATAATTCGGCTCTGTACCAGCCTGCAAATGTACTCGTTTATCAAACTTCCTGCTCTCCTTGCAGCAGGAGAGCACCTACTGCTGAACTACTAGCATCTACTTGCAACACACAGCATTTATGAAAGTCTGGCAGATTTAGGAGGGGGGAAGGGAAATAGCATATTTAAATTTAGTGAAACTACACTGTTGTTTTTCATTCCAAATAAAATCATCATACTTTTTCTTTAAATTATGTAAAGGTACACAGATTTCGGCATAACCTGGGATGAATTTAGAAAAATATCCCAACATTTCTAGGAACATCATAAAATCTTTAACACTTTCGGAGGAGAGGAAAATTAACAATAGGGCTAATTCTTTGGGGATCTATAAGCACCAGCCCTTTCCAGACAGTGAACCCTAAAATGTTGATATATTGTTTAACCCAGAACACCTTTTCTGGATTAACTGTGAATCCAGCTTCCTGCACCCTACCCAACACCTTCATGATATGTTCTGCTAGCTTCTCAAAACTATTAGAATACACACAAATATCATCTGTGAAGGAGATCACGAACTGATATTGAAATTCTCCTAACAATCTACCCAAAATATGCGAGAGATATTGACCAACAAAATTCACCTTTAAGGGTACACACATCTTACCGAAATGACACCAAGGGGTAACAAAACCAGTGTATTTATGACTCCCAGGCTCCAAATCACATTGATGGAAAGTGGAATTAAAAACAAACACAGTACTTTAGGCCGCCCTGGACTATGCTGAAACAATATATCAATATTCGGCAAGGGGAAGGGGTAACCATGATTTCAGCACTTAATTTATGGAAATCGAGAACTTGGCAGTTTTTTTCCTGGTTCCTTTACTCTCAACTAAAAAGGTAGGAGGAGCGTTTGTTTTACCAAATCTGTTATAATTCCTCGAAAAGTCTGTAATTCCGTAGGGGAACATTGATATGGAATGCACTTTATTGGTTCCTCATCACTAACAGTTAGCTTAACTGGCATCAATTCGCAACTCCCTATTGTATGTGTCAAGACATCATTGTATTCACCCTTCACACTTTCTAGACATTCACGCTGTTTGTGTGTAAGATCAGACACCCTGCACATTCATACCACTAAATTTTTTCCCACTACTCTTCTTCTGCTTCCCTACCAATGCAATACTATACCTTAGGTCAAACCTGAAAAGTAATGATGCGCCTAGCACAATCAATGAAACACAGTGTTTCTTGTAGAAAGTCCAACCACAGAACACACATGCATTTAAAATTTTGGACCACCCAAAAGTTGTGAATCCAGTGTACTTTTCTAACTTGAAGTGTAAACAGATAGAATTCCTAACTGCACGGCCCAAACCATTTGCAACCAGCAAAGTATATCCAGGTTCCACCTTTAACCTCTCAATTAACTCAGAAAATTTTCGAACCATTCTACTTATAAACCCCTGATTCACAAAACTAGTTGTCGCTCCAGTGTCAAGCATTCCGAACACTTCATTATTCCTAAATTGTAATGGCACCCTCAAATTGGTGTCATCAACCAATTGTATCGCTGCAACTGGATGAAATTTTCCACCTCCACCTTGACCATCTTGAGACTCTGAATAAGTAACCCTGTTTTACTTACTCCCCCCCTTTACTACGAAAACTTTTTGCAATACGCCCTACCCTGCAAGACTTAAAACATTTGTGGGAATCACTTGTAGGGAATTTAGGAGCAATATGCCCAAATTTCTTGCACCGAAAACACTGTACCCCTAACTTGTATATCCGTGTGGAACCTCAAACCTGCTAGAAGAAACCGACCCTACTAATATTTGATGTGATGTAGTCGCATTTTCTTGTATAACACCTAAACTTTCCTATTTTTCTTTCCAGTACACTGTTGCGAGGTGTACCAAAGGTTATCAACTTGTACTCCCTACACTTTCAACTCGGACATGGTGGTAAAGGACCATAATGAAGGAACATTGTTGACGAACATCTGGATTGAGGTTCTCAAGCTCTAATTGTATAAATTCACCATAATGACAAAGTTACAAGCAATGATGTACAAGATGCTGAGAGATCTTTAATAAAATCAGACACTTTCTCTCAATTTTTCTGAAGGCGGTAAACTTGCAATATAATGAAGTCTTGTATGATTCGTGTGGGGGAGCGAAAACATCACAGTATTTCTTTAAAGGTTGCCCAATTCATTTCCTTTTCCAGTGCCTCCAACAACAAATCTTGTGATAGCCCAGACAATTTGTGTATAAGATTATGCATCATCTCATAGTTTCCCACTATTAAATTGTTCTTCCGCAATCTATATACTGCTTTAGCAAAGTGAAACAAACTGTCCACATTAAAAGCACCTGATTGAGGAACCTCTTTTAAAAATGTTAAAATCAACTGTTTTTATTAGAGCCATTCGCACTGCTGCTACTCTTGGGCGGATCCTCATCCTCTCTTACAGCCTTCAAAAGCTCCTCATCTTTTCGAATGACAGAAACTAATTTCTCCCTCAAGGAGTCGATCTCCTCAGTATCACTACATGGTACTTTCGCGGCCTGAAGATTTACGACGAAGCTTGCCACATCAAGTTTGTAAATCCAGCTCGTAGCCATTTTGTTTACAAAATAAATTCTACAATACTCCAACAAGATGCAAACAAGCGCACTCTATTAATCTGCCACACTACTAAAAGTAATCTAGTGTGTACCAGAAAACCCTTGCCCAAACTACTAAATCACTTAACAGCACATACACATACACGTGATCCCTACTCCCTTTCGTTACAAAAATGTAAAAAAAAAAAAAAAAATTCAACTGTTGGTAACCCCGAGAAGAGTGCCGCAGTTTAAAATTGTGGTGTACTTAATCTCACGAAAAAAAAAAATAAAATAAGCACAACATAATTTTTTTAACAGGTGTTGAAAACAAATTTATTTTTAAAAATTCTATATATTGTATTACAAATTTCATTAGAATGAAAAAAAGCTGAAAGCCAAGCATAAGATAACTTTGACAAGTAGCGTACAAAGAAACTTTATACCAATTACTTCACAAATAGTAAATAGGGGGACTGCTTTTTACGCATTTTATCTACAATAAACATATCACTACGCTACAAGTTTGTATCTCTGAATTCTGGAATAGAATAGCACTTGCTGTAAATATTATGATTAAATAATATGTCAAAGGATTGTTTATTTGTGTTGGTTTGTTGTTAAGAGCCCAAGAATATTCGGTTTCACTTTAATACGAAAATTTACCACAGGAACCATCTCCTAAAAGTAGCCTATCAAAAATAATTTCTTCATCAATTTAATCTCAAATTTTATGTTGAAAATATAATTAATGAATTCTTCAGCATAGCCTTCTCCAAAATTTCACTTCATATTTACGCAATAGGTACGATACAGTTCGTCACCTATTTTAACGCTCATATGTTTTGCACGATTTAAGACCTTGTTAGAAAGTAAATGATTCAGTGTATCATCAACAACAGAGTTATTTGTTAACAACTCTATGGATATATTTTCTAATTTCATGTCATAATATCTTGATTAGATCTGAACAACCATCACGATTCCAAATTAAAAATTGATTGTTAAATGCTACTTCATTGTCATCATCTCTTTTATCCCCGGGAATAGCTAATTGTTTAAAAGGTTTTATTTCTACATCACATCTGACATTATTTTTTTCTAAATGATTGGTGTATTCCAAGTAACTGAATCCTCGTAACGTAATTCTTTTTTATTTCTCTGTGCTCTGGATTCAACACGTTATAATAAAAAACCATACGTAAGAGTCTTTTACAAATCTAGTATACTCATTCGAACATATATTTAATTTTTTTTATTTATTGGACGTTTGACGTGCCTTCGAACAGCTCAAGGCCATGGTAGTAGAACACGTTGGAGCGGGCACTCGGCCAGTGCCTGTTCTTAAAATTTATGATATATTTCGTCAAAAAATCTGATTTATTAAGTAAACAATTTCACAATTTGAAATTATCATATGGTAAATATTTAATGTGCATGTGGGCTGTGCGGCGCGCTCAACCAATGAGAACTAGGTTACCACAGAAGTCATATGTAATTGCAATTCCAAAATGTGGAAGTAGTTTTATTGCATGTGTTTGTTCTTATGTAAGTAAACGACACTACTCGTAGACAAACATAGTTTATTCACAAATTAGGTTTAACATATATTTAAAGGCCACACTGATTCTTTACTAAAAAGTTGATTGGCATAATGTATTTTTAATTACGTAGTAGAAATTACTCGTATAAATGAAATCTTCTCGTAATCCTTAGACGTATACTAACATAATTCGGTTAACACAGGTATTGTAAAATTTTTAACTAGAGGTGATTACAATGAAATCCGAGTGAGGTTGTATGCAATTATTAAATGAGACAAATTAATTGCTTGCATGGATTCTGTTAGAACCGGGCAAACATTTACCAGTCGAGTAAGCGTAGTAGCCTTATTGCGAAAACGTAACAGCAGTTTAATTTTTGTTTGTATGTTGCTGTCGGTCATTCTTTTACTCCAGCCAGGCCGTAATTTAAGCAGTGAATAATTGAATTTTTCCATTCAAATTTTCTGGGTTAGTTTGGACATAAAAGTATTAGACTGTTGAAACCCATTGGTGATATTAGTTACAGGCTACAAAGATTTTTTAAGTGATCTTATGTCGGAATTAGAGTTACACGTGGGATAACAATAAACCGTGTAGAAATTATCAGTTTGCCGTTGCTCAAAAAGTCAAAACCCGCTAATATTTTGATAAGCCAATTGAAATTGCAACCATTCGTAATATAATGCTAATTAGCAAACGTTATCTTATTTATGACATTAAATGTGAAAGAATCACTTATAAGAGTTAGTGTGTGATATTTTTCATAATTTTTAAATTGAGTTTTTTCTTTAATACGTATTTTTAATTTTTTAATCAATATTTAATGAAATAATTTTACGTAGGCCTATATAATGTAGTGCTTTAACAAAGCACAGTGGAAGACATATGTAATAATCAAAATACGAGACTTTAATATCGTTAGGTTAATGGCAAGAGATATAGACTAGTGAGATTTTAAATATAAGTATGTGTGTATATATGTATATACATACATATATTACTGTTGACGTAGCAGTTATAAGTTAGACGAGTTACAACAGCCATTTCACAAATATTACGAGAAGAACACTAATCGTTATATTCTCGAACAAATTAAAATTATTTCTATTTTGTAGTAAAGTAGGTTACACTCAACAGTATTAGAAATAAGGTCTTAAACCGCAGTGTACACATACATGTAACAAAATGTAAATAAACATTGCAAATAAATTTCACAATGTAAAAATTAACTTAATATTTTCTCCTTAATTTCCTCGCGCATTGTTTCTTACAAACGCGTTATGTTTCTTTGGCGATCATTTAACTAACTCTGTTTATCCTGGTTGTGTCCTCCAATTGTTGTTCATCAGGTTTTTTACTGTTAAAATAAATTTATTGAAAAAAACATATTTGCAATTTTTAAAATATGGGGGTAATATTTAATCAGAAATTTTTTACGCTATGCACTATCTTTCAATGCCACTGTCAACGCTGTCAATCGTACATTATGAGACCATGTTTAGTAATTCAGTTACTTACCCTATGTAGTGTAGTAAAATTAGTTTTTGGTTCAAAATAATCGTACTAGTGTATGCAACTTTACGCTACTGTATTAATTCACCAAGGTATAATTATACTATTTTACGTAACTGGTCGACCCTGGTGAGAAGTAGTTTGAGTGCCCAATGAATGGATAGGCCAGAAAGGTAAGTATCTTCTTATCTGGCGAACAGTATTCCAGTGTCTTGTCGTCACATATTTTCAGTGATGACACCTTAATTTCTGTTAAGACACAATTAACATATAAACAGTTGCGTGTCCCTCCAATAATTAAGATATATGTTACTAGAAAACCTCTCTTAAAATTTGCGGTGAAACTACAAGTATTGACTGTTTTAGTTTTCACGATACAAACATATGAAGAACAGTAAGAAGAATACAACTATTCCAAGACTAAACCATTCATAATGCTATCCATACACGGATTAAATTACAAGATGTTGCGGTGAGGTTGAAGGAAAATGTAGGACTGAAGCACTGCAGAGAGATCACGGTCAAGGATGACGTTGCCCTTAAACAAGAGATGACTATGATAGGTGGAGAGTACGGATATGCGGCAGAATGTAAGAGTGGAGGTAACTGAGTGCTTGTCAACGATGTCTGCCGTATTTCTACGTGCGGAAACATGGATAGTTCCAGTGGAAAACTAACCTCCATTATCTTGGTGTGAGGCTTATGATGAGGTCACAATACAAAAATTAAGTGTTAAAAATCACGCAGGAAGCATTTTCTCAGGCACATGCAAACAATCGTCAAGTAAAACCAGTTAACTATTATTGGTAAGTCATAATTTCGGCCAATGAAAACAAGCAACAATGCATCTATCAGAAGGTGGTTATGTGAACTGCATATTTTGCAGTAAGTTATTGTTTGTTAGCCAATTCGCAAATTATCGTGGTCAGAATTTTCATTTTGCAAGTGGTAGGTGAAAATGGACCAAGGACAGTTAGACATAGCTTTGTTAATAGATTTGACCGTTGGTGCTATTTCTCTGTGTAATCGATGGTATATGATTCTTCCTGATTGGTAAATTATCAAGAACTTGAACTTTAGATTTAAAGTATATATGTTTTGTTTAACTGTTATGGAAACCCACGCACTCTAGCTACTAAGTTCTATCGGATACAATTCCATAGAACAACACACTATCAGATAATTTTGTATACGTCTTAACTTATAAGTAAATGGTTAAGTATTCAATTGTAAAGCCACCCTTATCGTGTGACGACTATAGTACCGTCACAGAGACAGAGATGGCAGACCACGTGTACTGCGCACTCTGCTTACTGGCACAGCACTAACGACTATCGACAGGCGGTGTCCTGGCCGGCTTGTTTGCACATCTCTCACAGCATCCCGGACAGCGTAATGGACCAGTGCCCTCCTCTCTGTGTCTCCTGGGCCAGTGATAGGTCAGTACTGCCACTCCTCTGCTTCAAACAACTCCTGACAAAACCCGCTCCGAACCTCTATAGTGTCAGTGAGAGTTTGCACACCAGCGTATTGCACATATTAGCCATGCTATCTTTACGTGCATCCTTACTCCCCGTAGTGAATATTTTATTTGAAACATAGCATAGGTTGGTACCCGGAAGTACGTAGGTAGGATATAATGTTTAGTAGATAGATAGTTCATTAGAGATAGGAACATAACTCAAACTGTTCAGATACAGTGAAGTGATTGGCCATGAATATGTACGTAAAAAACTTGTAGATAAAATATACTGATAAAAATTGTCTGTTGGCAAGCAATTCTTCAGTTTGGATATACCGATATCGAGTTATATCAATTGTATTTATAACTGTTATTTTTAAAAATGTATGTCCTCCATAGTCTCAGTTGTGAAACAGCCTCTATATTGAAGTGATATATTAATATCGAATGTAATTACCATACAATACAAATAACAATAAATGCAAATTCCTCGTAATAACTACACGTTCAATTAATTTCCCTGTATTAGAAACACATGATCATGTTTACATGCCAGCGGTTACAATTTATTGTTTGAAACACATTCTGCCGTAATTGTTAATATGTTCTTAATAACTCAGTAACTGGTACCTATTTCTCTGACTAAGCAAACCATTAGTTGCCACTTGTTAAATAATCCATTAATACAACCAATATCAAGAGAAATACAAAATGTCCCCAACCATCACATAAAATATAATCAGAAGATAATCGGAACATAATTGAACATTGTAAAATTGGCCCTGAAAAGCTGTCAGTCACCACGTATCTACTTGGACGCAGTATGTAAGCAACTACAGAGTGTTATTTGAATCTAAAAAACATCCGACAGAAGCACGTTGTGACTGAATTTCATTAATTGTACAAAGTACAAATACTTCTTGTAAACAAGCAGTCAAGTCAACTTACCGAGTATTATTAACCTGACTATAACACCTTCATTTGCGTTATTGTCGTATTTAAATTGTTATACGTATTGCTTTAGTATAAACCCATCAAGATAAAGCAGCAGATAAACACTAGCCTCACTTTCAGGAGAATAAGAGTGCAGTTATCGGTTCCAGAATTTTGCTCCCTAATAAACAGTATTTCTTAAAACACTATGGTCATCACTGGTTAAATCTGTTCATATTTCTGTTAACTACTACCTTCTTCCGCTATACCAATATTTACTTCTTATTTATACAACTAATTACCTCCTCTGTGTACTATAGCTGCTTACTTCGCCTGTATATTTATAGTTTCTTCCTCTGTAAATCACTGGTAACTTCATCTAAATACTACATGTTACTCTATCTGTATACCACTATTAACTTGTCTGTATACCACGAGTTACTCACTTTGTATACCACTACTTACTTCCTATGTATACCACTACTTACTATCTATGTATACTACTTGTTACTTCCTTTGTATACAACTACGTACTTCCTCTGATTCCACTTACTTTCTTCCTCTGTATGACTCTACATAAGGCGTGAACTTTTAAAGTCGACCGACGCACCCAATAGGTTAAAAAAAAATTTTACTGACGCAATGTCAATATTTAAATTTGTATTTTTTTCGCTCGTCTAAAGTAAAAACTATTTAAGAAAATAACTTATGCAATGATGTTGAAATCAATGATAAAAAACGCTATATATATTGTGCTGAAATACATATTTTTTAAATTTAGTCTAATTTGGTACACATACACTGCATACAAAGCCGACTTTTCGTTTGTGTATTTTGTTTCGGTGTGAAATACGACTTCTGCACACGTGTTAGGTAAATTAAAATAGCAAATTTGAAGTGTTTAAATGTACGAAAATAAAGAGAAAAAAAATATTTTGAACGACGAAGAAGCCATGACAGGGTATATGAATCAATCATGAAGTGGTTGCAGCAGAATCACTATTAATATTCCACAGTGTTTCACAACGTATAAGCTTCGGCTTGTTTTACATATATAATAAACGGCAGTATTCAGTTAAGATATGTAGCACTTAAGTATTTTAGTCTAAACTAGTGCTAACTTATACAATTAAGAAAATGTTTTAATTATAATACAGTGACATGCATTACGAACCGTATTTTGTACATAGTTTGGATTAAATAAGTTTCGTCAGTTACTGAGAAATTCACTTGCTGCGGTCTATCTAGTTTTACAGTTCCGTTTAATCTTGGTTTTACTACTACATCGTATCATACAAATTCATACTGTTTTAAATTTCATTATCGAATGAAACCACGTACCTTTGTAACGCCCAGACAATAAGAGTTGAACTGACTTATTTGAACGGAATGTATGTCATTTTCAAGAAAGAATATACCAAATTATTATGATATAAATGTAACGTTAAATTAGTTTACTTGTAAACAAGATGGCATTATGCTGTGCAATGTGACGTTTATAAACTGAATACATGAGACGTCAAACACAGGGTGGAATTTTGAGTATTAACTCTCATGTTGTAATATTATTTCAACCCGAAAATAATATTTTAACACGCAACATGTGTAATTTGATAAATAGATATTCTTGGTAACTCTCTGAAACACATACAGAAAAGTAATCAAATAAAAAGGTAATATTGAATGTTTACGACGTCTCGCAGCTTGTCTGGAGCAGGACTACAATAGTGTGACGTCATGCCAGCGCCATGTCTTTACATTCCCAAGCCGTTCCGCGCTGCGTATGACAGTTGTAGTCCAGGATGTAGCAGAGACAGGTAGAGTGGGTGTGTTGTTTCTTACCTATCAGTACATTCATTATAATAATGCGTATATCATTATGATAACAGAGTAATGGCCGTTTAAAATATTGTTATAAGGTGTGGGGTTTTAACACAGTAGGAGGAAGGAGAGTAGGAGGAGCTGACCTGCGACTTTCACTACCTTATGGGACAGGAGGACGACGACACGTAGACTCTCGACATAAGGGGGCTTCTCCACCACCTGGCCAGTAATTTATACAATGACTATTTAAGAACACATGCATGGCGGGCCAGGATTGCCATACTTTTGGGTCACTTACCTTAATTACTTCTCGACATACTAGGATACTCTGTTTTACGTGCGTCAATCCTTCTCTAAACTCGGTAGAGCAACTTTTTCTCGCTATAGCTATACAAGAGAACCAGAAATCTTTTTGGGAACACGGTAGTTACAAAAATAAGTAAGAGAAAGAAAAGAAGAATAGATAAATAAATATAAAATAAAAATACAATGTGCTCACTATCTAATTTGTACCAAGGACGGTACTCTCATCTTACCAAGGTTTGAAAACTTCTAATTATTTACTGATATCTTCGAAAACATAAAGAAAAGCTAAGTATTATAATACTCTTATGACTAGAGAGAAAGGGAGAGCGTATACTACAAATTGTAAATAAATAAACTGTAACCTTCTTCGGTTCGCGCAACATGTTTAATTAACAAATTAGAAAATTTAAACACTTTTATAATACAGATCGTAGGCTTCAGATTTTGTATAAAATCTCCATAACTGAAGAGTTTAATTTACAAGACAAATCAAAACTAACGCCTCGTGTCCAACTACGAATGGTATTAAGACATATACAAAAACAGATAACTTAAAAATTATCCTCATGATCAACAAAACTATTTAAAAGCCGTCTGATAACAACAAAAATAATATCCAAATCTACATCAACAAAATAATTAAATCGTCTTTAGCAAAATCGTCTAAATTATCTTTTCAGTCGACCATAAAATTGCTTGCTCTCCAATAAGCATATCTAAAACAATAAAATCTCACCTAGTTATCTGCAATAATGCTTACAGGTCTTTACAGAGGACACGGCCTCTAACTCACACTTTTGAAACGTAACTCCAATTAAGTTAAAGGAAACTCTTTAAGAACTATATGTCAGGGGGTGTGTTGAAATGTGGTTCGCAGGTTAAAAACTAACTTAATACAAAGAGAGGGAAATTAAGAACTACATGGCTATACTCAGCCTAACGAAGTTCCATTTCGGGGGTTATCTCTGGCCCCTCCGACAGCCTATTCAAGAAAAGCTAAAAATAAAAACGTATATCAAACGACCACATCTGTCCTCGTTGACGACGTCTCAAGGACAGCTCCGACTGTCCTTGTCGAAGGCTCGGAACAAAAAGCCTCGACGACCAGGACGCTACCACTCGCGTCACTAGCCGTCCCCGTGATCGTCAGCACAACAGCGCCCAATCAGCGCGCACTGCGCGATCACGCCACTTCGTCCACGTGGCTTGTGCCACCCGCATGATGCTGTTGCTACCACGCATCAGCAAAACCTATACTCTAAACTACAGCCAAGCAACTCTCCCCCGCCTCCTGGTAGCGTGCCACGCAGTAAGCTGAAGAAAGAAACTTCACTGTAAAGAACGCCAGTCCAAGCACGTCCGATATCATGTCGCAGCAGATACCGTCCCGACAGACCTCCCACGCTACAAGGCACATACAACTGCAGCCAGGCAGCTCTGCCGAGAGCCGGCCCGCACAACACAACACAGCACGTCCAGGCACTGGGTTCAGCCTAATCCCGAAAGGGAATAACGTCACCTTGCCTTAAGGGCCTAATATAACAAACCAAGAGAAATTTAACAAAAAAACCAAACTACCAACAATTTAATCTGGCCACGACACCAAGAAAAATATCCTCCATCGGATGTGAGATAAAACAAATTTAACAAGCTAACCCGATAACTCTACACAAAGACCTAAAACATCAAATTATACAACATGTCCGAAGAAAAAACAGGACTCTTAAAAAAAAAGTAAACCTTGAAAATTTCCACCATAACAATATTGGCACATAGAAATTGTGCAGCAAATAGTCATCAGTACACGTGTATATATCTTCGCTAGATTAAAACAATCGTGCCAACCGGAAAGTACAAAGTTGTTAACAACTCGCTGTCAGAATCTGAACGATAAGTTACCGGCAACTGATAATCGTACTTTTCTCCAAGTCTGTGCAAATTTACCCTGAATATTAAATATATTTACGTGCATCTAGGAATATTACATAGTAATATTAATTTAGAAACGTAGTAATGAAATATACAGGCACATGAGTAAGAACGTGCTGACTATAACTTCAAAGTTAAGGTTCAGAGGGTTCTAATAAGTGCCATTCTCGCATTCAGAGAATTAAGAGCTTTGATGCAACGATCTTAACAGCTCAACTGTAACTTCAGACCGACTCGAGTGCGCTGACAGTCGTGTTATGTGTAACGTCAGAGTTGCAACGATCAGTTGTTTACATGCACTTTGTATGTACACTCTCCCACTGGGCCACACGTGTCGTAAGCGCTTATCGCGTGACCCCATGTTACCGTAGTAAAAACTGGAAGTCTTTCTTTATTATTTCTTTATTGGCAAAGTGGATAGTTATAAAGCGTTGCATTTTTCTCTGTGTACGTACAAAAACAATACACGATACATAACAGTATATAAGCTTTGATAAAAAGAAGTCAAGAGAGCTCTCTTAATTGTAAACTATGATTAACCGATACAGAGAGTAGCATTGAACCATGTTATTCTAGAAACTATAATCTATGATATATTGATACAAACTGCGAAACTAAGTTCAACTCTAGGAGCTTTACTCGAAGCAAACCCAGACAGACTACTATTTAAACTGCAACCGTAGAAAACATAAACTAGACACACTGAAAAAATAAGTCCTAACCCTAGGAACTATAAACTGAACCAGCCTGACACAGACCATGACTAAACTCTTCCTCCCTAAGTTATAAACTAAGATATACTGTAAAAAGCTTTGACATTATATTGCAGTGTAGACACATTATATTAATACTAAAAGTTATACCCGTTAAGTTCGAAACAATAAAAAAGAGGCTATACGATTATAAAGTTATCCCTTTTATAAAAAACAGAGGAAACTATAAACTAAGACACACGACTACAAACTAAAACAGGACGTTAATAAAGTACAAATTAATGAAGGTGGATAATGTCCGAAACGGTTGTGTTAAAATGAAATCTATAGGACGACATTTCAAGATGCGAACTAAAACATGACGTTGATATACTTACAGTATAAACTATAAATGAACGAGGTAGGATGTTGTGCCTACCAAGAGGCTTTTGCATGATGGGTAGAAAACGTTGTGGGGTTTCTTGTTACAAGTTACTACAAACTATAAAATAAAATTAAAAAAAAAAAGCGTATGCAATGCCCCGAAGATAATTAAATTCTAGACAAAGCATAAGCCATAACGCGTTAATACATAAACTTAATCTTATACAAAGCAAAAACAATTGACACCCTTGAAAATAGTGATTGAAAGAAAAAAAAAAGAAAGCGATGTTAACATCTAACACGGCCAATATCGATTATAGTCCTCGCCGGGAGGGTTGTCGATTCTGGTTCTCATCGTGCACATTGTCTTCACAGGGTTTTCGATCGTACCGTCTGCCGGTTCCATCATTCCACGCGACTTGGTAGGGTCCGTATACTGGGAACAAAATGTAACATGATTTATGTTGAAGCTTACAACGTACGCTACACATATGAGGTAGTATGAGCCTATTCACAAGACACGGTATAGACGATGTAATTACTAATACTAGATGGTCCCTGGGACCAGCCCGGGATTCGATGTCCGGACGTGCGTTCGCCAACATCAGCAACGCTATCAGGATCACCACGCTTTTTATCTTGGCCGAAACTGCACGATTTACCAACTGCAAATGAAAACAAAATAAATATACACACTCTGCGATTATGGAAATGAGTGTAAAATAATTATTTAGAAAATAATTAATTTAAATATTAGCTACTTACACAAAGAGCAAGACGATAGTCATGCCGTCACTTCGTTTGCGCCGAAGTTTCAGGAGAGCTCGTTTCAGGAGAGCGCGTTGTTGTTTCAGAGGCACTTGTCAACAGCTTATGTACTCTCTGGCACGTATTGGGAGCATATATAGTAGCCTGTTGATAACAGGACTATGCAATATTAAATATTATATCGGATGACATAAGTAGGCCTATGGGTAAAATGATTAGGCATAAGCCCATAAATGGAGCTCAGCCGCGAACAATGCCTACAATATTATCACCATGGGTAAATAAAATTACACCATTAATTGGAAATATTCGTTATATGGTTGAAAGGCTAGGTACCTACCGCATTGGGTTTTCCTGAATATTCAGGTTGACTAGAAATCTTGCGTGTATGTCAACGTAAATATTAAATTGCGACATGTTACAGTTATCTATTCAGGATTGACGCAATACACGATCCTATGTGGTTCATAATTTTGAAAAAATGGTGTAATTAGACACAAAATATGAGATTTACTTGCAGTCTAACTGCGGACAGTGTCTGAGTTGCACCGTCGAGCTATCGATGAGGTCATACCGCGCGTGACTTTTCGACGCTGCATGAAGCTCATTGTCACACAATAGTATGAGGCGTGACGACTGTGCTATCGTCTAAGAAAAAAACGTGTATTCTGCTGAAGCGTATCAACAGCGGTTTCGGCCCGAGATAGAACATACCATAGTGCACATACGAACTTGGCAACAATATAGAAATACCAGTCGATGGGTTAAATCGTTACAATCGCTTTCGCAGATGTGCATAGGTCAAGTTTACGGCGAACGAAAGGCTGCGGAACGCGGACGACGTCTCGTGCGATAACAGCTTGTTATTATTTGGAAGATACATAACTGCATCGCACTTCTGGCGTATGTAATCTAGAATTCTAGGGTCCAAGCTTAAGATACGTGGGCTTCGTAAATATCCAAGTACCGTTATCCTCATCTGTAGGCATTTATGGTATTGCTAAGGAAAACGATGTGTGATTGCAATATTTAATTTTTAATAAAATAAATATAACGTAAATTCGATGGATATTTCCAAGTGACGTCATTACGGCAAACAAATAATATATTTATATCTATAATGTGAAAAATTAAAAATATACAATATATTATTGATAATAAGAAGTTATTTCCCCCATTTGTATATTTTAGGTACAGCCATGAATCCGAGTTTTATATAGAGCTATCGTATTATAGAGTTGTGAAATATTGTACAACAATTAATAAGAGATTGATGTATATTCATGTTCATACTTGTCACCGCATTATTCTCGACGTCCCAGCGGAAGAGTGTGTTGTTGTAAAACAGAAAACATACGAAACAATCATGCCTCGCTACCTATGCAAACGACGCAATGAACGTTTACCATCGGTATCTGAACACTTGTCAAGCTTAACGTCGTAATCTACGACACGTACATATTCTTTATACCAGAGATAGATACACGTATGTGCACATATACACACCAGGAAACTTTGCTAGTGTCTCCGTTAACGTTGCTTAACGTTTAAGATAAGCCTATGCAAGTAGCTAAAGTCTAAGAGCTGGTGTGGAACCGTCTGGTGGATTCTTAGCAGGAATAATCTCTAACCTAGCGTCGACGTTATGTTACAGCGAGATAGGGTTTTGTCACACGGCGCCCATCAACTTCGTGCCAGTTATCTTCTCACCTTGCAACACCTGGACATATTAGGCAGTATTTCGTGTCAGGAACCTATTCAGAAGCGTATTACGATACCGTCAAACTGATTTAGAACTTAAAAAATTCGAATCCATATTGTCCCCGATACATCCCAGTGCATCAGGTTTGCATGCTGTTGCGAAATTCTCACTCGTAGCCTATCCAGCTCTGCATTTAGAAGATATGAGAATTACCATCCTAGGAGTCACACTGTACTAAAAATATCACCTGCTAAATAATATACGCGTACACAGTTTGATCAAATTTCTGAAAGGCCTTTATATCATAAAGATACAAATTCGCCGTCCATTACGTTATATTACTAAATGATGAACGAAATAGGCCTAAACAATTCCAGTCAACTAAGTTAGAAGAATATGCATGTCAAGAATAATTACTTGGGATGAATATGTTCTCGAATGTGTCATATTGTGCTAGAAAATAAAATGGCCGCCTTTATAACAATATGAACACATAGTAAATTAAACACACAATGTCAAACCAGTATGCTGAGTGATATATGTGCAATAAGATTAACAAAATTCGTCAGATATGCCAAATTATTCTTATATAAAACATTACTGCCAGTTTAAAAATATTACTAAAAAGTGAACTAAAACACAAAAGTAAAGTCAAATTTCCAATCTGTATATGTAAACCAAGATTAATTAAAATTTGGAAACAATTTTCGACTTATGTCGAACTAACAAAATTGCCGCATTTATGGAAATATAAACACAGGATTAATAAAATATATAAAAGTCAAGCCAGCTTACTAATTTGCAAATAAGTACTAAATATAATTAAATTAAAAACATTATCCTGCTCTATGACGTACCATGAAAACGTATAAAAATTGCCGTCATTAGTAAAAAAATGAACACAGGGCAAACGAAATTCACAAAAGTCAAGTCACCTATGCATGTAGTATATGTGCACCAAATTTTACGAAATCCTTAAAAAAAATTCTAAAGATACGTAATTTCATGGTTAATAATTTAAAAAATGCCCGCCATTTTAAAAATATAAAATAACAGGATGAACGAAATACACAAAAGTGAAGTCAGCCTTGTATGTCGTACATGCGTACAAATTTGATGAAATTCTAAAATGTGGTTCTTCAGATATCTAGCTTGATCGAAAAAAAGTAAAAATGGCCGCTATTTTTAAAATATGAAGCTGGTGTATATAAAATACATAAATGTCCAGTCAGGCTAGTAAATATTGTAAGTGTACAAAATTTGATAAAGTTCTGTCTACCGGTGCAAAGGTTTTTCAGGGGGACACACACGGAGACACACAGATAGGAAAGTGGTCTTACAAGCATTAATTTTCTTCAGAAAGTGGCTAAGAAAGGACTGAATCATGAAATACTTACTAACTACTAGAATTGCCTAGTTGAGAATTGTTTGCCAGTGCCCTTGATTCAACCCACCGAGAACCAACTGTGGACGAGATAATACACTATCATTGCTGTGGACGTCATTAATCGTGAGTATTTAAGATGGAATTGTAATATTCTGTAAAATGCATTTGTCATAACAATAATTGAAGAAATGTCTTTCAGCATACAATAGTTTAAACATACAATATTAAGTCACATTACAGTCGAAGTACACGCACATATGTAAACCGCTGGTCATAAATTCATCTTACAGTACAAAACTAACTATATTGTACCTTAAGGGCACAGTCTACCGCAATTCTCATCATCATTATTTTATTTTGTATTTGTACCATATATTTTTTTCCTGTTTTAGACACCAAATATAACTAAATTTGGCCCTTATGAAAATTTTTATCTCTCATAGTTTTCGCGTAATGGCTTGTTAAAGTCATATTTTGCATGTTTACGTTTTAATGACTACACTTAAACCAACTGATATACCAAACTCAAAAAATTCACATTGGATAAAGACATTGATGGCTACAATGACATGCTCATAAAATTAAAGACTAAAAATTAATTGTATTTTAAAAAAATAAACTGAACTTTTAAATTTCTTATTTTCAGTTTCAGCATTTTTTAAATTCAGATAATTTTTATTCTTTATTTTTAAGAGCATGGCATGGTAGCCTGCAATGTCTTTATCCACTGTAATTTCTTTGAGTTTGGTGTATCAGTTGATTTTAGTGTAGTCGTTAAAACGGAAACATGCAAAATATGACTTAAGCAAGCCATTACGCGAAAACTATGAGAGATAAAAAAATTTCATAAGAGCCAAATTTAGTCACATGTTGTGTCTAATATAAGAGAAAAAATATCTGGTACAAATAAGAAAAGAAAAAAATGATGATGAAAATTGCGGTAGACAGCGCCCTTAAACAATATAAACAGCCGAATATTAGTTTTGATATGGAAAGTGTGCTAACATAAAATTTCTTAGAGTCTGTCTAGCAGTCATGGACACAAAAAGTGGGTCACTGAAATAATCAAGTCCACTTCGGCAATCATCGGCTGTGTGTAAGCGGGAGCCTGGCATCTAGGCAACCTGCAGAACAACGAATAGCGGTGCGCTCTAACTGCGCTGGGCACAGGTTATGTTGTAGGATTGGAGCATCACCCGTTCACACCTTCCTCAAACGACCAGGCACTGTATATTGGCTGAACCAGTGCGAAGCACATATCATTTAGTAAATGCAAAAGTGTCACATGTCCATTTATATTACTCAAACATAAAGACAGAAAAAGTAATTGTAAAACATTGTTCACACTCACAATAAATAATTACTCATTACTGTAATAACAACTTGAAAAGAGAACATTTACTATTTCACTCAAATAAACAAGATATGACCGCCCACCATCTTTTATTGACTTCTTTTTCCTCTTATGTTTATCCAATGATTCATAGAGAAAACAGCTACCACTTACATGTAGCAAAGGTTTAACTATAATTATACA
>PNEQ01011412.1:0-32142 GCA_003012365.1 Medauroidea extradentata | reverse complement strand
TGAAAAATTATTAGTTATAGTCGGTTCGAGTTTTTTCTTGGTATACGCATTTATATTACAGTTCTGTTAGTATTTGCCGCTAGAACCAAGTCTATTCTTTACATAAAAAAATTCACAAATATCTGCGATTACAAAGTTATTCATAAAATGTAGTTTTAAAGTCCTCAAAACACCGGAATATCTGAACCGCGCCCTTAAAGTTGATTACATGTAATATTCAACAAAAAAAACTTGTACCCATAGATAACAACAAAACGCAGGATACTGGATATGTGTTCTAGATATATATTTCTTTTTTGGAGTTATATCAGTCCATAGACAACAGATGGTGCCAAAATATCACTTTTATTGACATTGTTGGTCGGTGTGTTGTTGCATAACTCCATCCATCCATGTGCCAAAATTTTAGCATATTTCTTTCCAAACTGTAGAAAATTAACCATATCATACACTTGCTGGTATTTCGATGTTATTTTTTCTATCGCATAGTAATAGAGTGCAAGCAAAATTTCACTAGATACTTTCATTTCCATTTTTAAAGTTTCTCGTAGGTTAGTGTTCTTGTTTCAGCTAAAACGTCGGAAATGAAACCCAAATCTACAAAGGTATAGGACCGAAACTTCACAGGGATGCTGTCACCCAATCGATAATATCCTACATATTTATACAACGGCATAAGGTTGTTCAAGTGCTTATTAAAGTGATCGCGTTAGCAATATAATTTTTAATAATTTTAAGTGACATACATGTCTCACTAATACTTTCGGCGCACGACACAGTGTGTCGAGTAGGTATATACAGTAATGAACAGCGCTCGGATATTTGAACAAGTCGCCCACTGGCGTTGAAAAAGCAGGGTCACGCTACTATCAGCTCCTATCACGCCAACTCGACACCTCTTCATGGCAACTCGTTGCGTCTTAGAAGAATATGTGCAGTTGTTACCGCCAACATACACCACAGCGAATTAACAGCTCGCATAGTTATAACATTGGTATCGTCGGAATCAGGAGGAATGCCGTTATTCGCTAAAAACAAAATATTTAATCGAGACAGTTTTTTTTTTTGTTTCTTAATGTACCAAAGATATCGCAAATTTTCGACATAAAACAACTTACTTTCAACCACTTCTTAAAATGCAAATATACATTATTTGTGTTTTATAACTTTGAGCATGTGACCCATGACATCTAATCCCAGCGTAAATTATTTCATTTCAGTAAGTGTAAGTTTTCGTTGCGTTACGATGTCGTAATCAAGCAAATGTTGACTTGACGTGTCATTATTGGAATATTATGCATGCAAAAAAATTTCTCGTATGAGGAAAATTAAGTCACTAGTAATATCCGCAAAACTAATAATATTTCGAATAAATATAAAATTATGAATTTTCACATTTGAACAGCATTTAATTCCAGTACTTATTAGTTTGTGACTTGTAGTTTCTGACGGACAACACTTTAGCAAATGGAGTTTAAAACTATGAAGACTTTCAGTAAACTAACTACAATGTTTATGCTCGAAAGCTTTTTTCAGCTGGTCATATCGAAATAAATAAACTGTTGACGACCGAGGACGACCGACACTTATCCACATCCGATAGGAAAGGAGAGATAACAAGAATCGAATTAACAGTCGTTTAACGGAACCGTGCAAAAAGCGATTAGCGTGTGGCAGGGGAGAACTAAAGGTACGACATTCGCACAAGCGCACAAAGAACTGCTAAGAGCCGCAGGGGAAATGGACAGCGACGAGGAAGAAAAGAAAGTATGTATGTAAAAAAAGATAATTGAATATGAATGGGCGAGCGAGGCATGCAGATGACTTACGACCGTGTTACTGGGACCAGCTGAGGACCAAGGGTATTTATCATGCCAGCTGCCTGTCAACCGCGCGAACATAGCTACTGCTGCGTGAAGGAGACCTGTGTCTACGTACAAATTAACCGTGTCAAATGTGCTGCTTGTAATAACTTATCACACAATTTCCTCACAGCACTAACCGCCGGACTAAAAAAAATATAAACACCACATAAAATATCATTCCGCGCGTCTGTTGTCCAATTCGTATAAATTACTTTTGAGTTGTTATGTATAACATGGTTTACTGTTTATTTAAATGCAAATTTCCTCAAAGTAGTTTTTTTTTGTAAAAAAACTCTAGGTGATCAGAGGGACAATAGTATGAATGGAACAAATTCACGACATTTATTTTTAGTTGATCACACCATACGTAAAAGCAGAGGGTCCGAACTCTACCTCAACGAACAGAAATAAAGTGGCATCATTATTAGAGATGATTGTTTATCGCGTGAAAGCTTGGCCGTATGCTGCGTCACAATGTACGTTCAGTTTACGAAAAGATTGCAAGCTTTCGCTTGTACGCGGAACTGTTTGTTACCCTATTTGACTGAACCAATAAGAAGCCCGTTATTGATGTTCGCATGTTACTGGACTGCTACGTTGCGTTAGACGTATATCACCCAATCAAACATGTTGCTAGAAACGACAGCGTTTTCAAGGGTAGTACGTTGGCACAAAATGTTTTCTCGATATACCATCATTAGAGAAGATCATCGCGGGAAAATTTGAATGTTTGCTAGGCTTCGATATAACGTACTCATTTCTGACGCTTTTATTTTGTAACTGGGGAGTTCCTATTTGACTGGGCCAATGATAACTCTGGTGCGCTACTACCGGACATCTGTGACTCGTCTGTAAACAACTAGACTGTATTACATAACCGCCGGCCAATAATACATGACGCAGGATGCTACACTGATTTGCAGAATACGCTGGCAGATAACATTCTCGCGATAAATCACCTTCCCTAACCATCATCTTTAAATATATTTGCACATGAATAAGAGCCTATAAACAACCGTCTGCACACAGTTAAGATCGCGATAAGTCCCAGGAAAACGCACGCCGCTACCAGATTTCTCCCTGCGTCGTTCCTACCAGGACTCAAACTGTTAGTAAGTGGGTAGATTTGGGAATGTCGCACTAAACAGAGCATTTTGCTGGCGCCAGATACTCCCTCAGCCATGTGTCAGACATACCTGCTGACTTTTTTTTATTTTTAACTAAAGTCGGGCAAACTGGCAGGATTAATTAGTTGGTGTGTTTATAAAGCAGCAAATCTACCCCTCACACTTGTAACTGTTTATGGATTTTTTTTTATAAATTTAATTACGCTTTGCGTCTCGTCGACAGCGACGTCATCAGAGACTTAAAATCGGAAAACAGCACGATTAAAAAGTTTTTCTCCACCTTGTTGTGTTGGAAGCGAAAATTTGATACTAATCAAATGTATTGTTGCTGTTATCGGTTGGCTTTAGGTGGAATAACCTTCAATGTTTTCACAGAATGGTCCAAGTTGTCCGGTATTGGTTTACAGTATACTTGGTGCCATGTCTAAAGATTATTTTTATTTCTGCCGGCAAAATACCTCAATTCCACATACGATAAAAGAAACAGTATTATTTATTGTACGTCGCCTATACGCTGAGGCAGCAGATATAATAACTGTCTAACTCACATTTATGTTGTTATGGTACACATAGTTTACTGTAAGGTAAGAAAAGTTGGTTTCGCGTCTATTATGCAGCGAGGTCATTAGAGATGGCGACAAGCAGCTTGACACAAAGACTGGAACTGAAGGAGTAATCGACAATGGCCTTTGTTGAGGAACCATCCCAGCATTCGCATGGAGAAACCATGGAAAACCGAGGCTCGAGCCGGAGATTGAACTCGTGTCCTTCCGAGTGCGTGTCCAACATGTTACCGTTGCCCCATATAGCTTGGTCAGCTGTTGGACAGTCCCTCATCATAACTGGGTAGTTAATTCATAACAAAGTTTCATTCCATACGTGGTGTGATTTCAGGTGGGGTCGACCCAAATTTTCGCATGTAGGAATCGTGCCGAGCTGCACTGGCTATCGACAGGTTTCCTCGAAGAACTCCCGTTTCCTCCGCACCTTCATTCCGACGTTGCTCCACGCCCAGATAGCATGTAAGCTTACGGAAAGCCTATAATTGACTTGATTTAGACTTGCCATTACAAGCCCTATTTGGTAAGTTTGATTCAAGCTTGAATCAAGCCTATTTTTTTACATTTGTATCCTGCCTTGTACGAGGCAAGCTTGCATCAGGCTTTCCTGGCAAGCTTGCAGCAGGTTTGTCGTGTGGAGACTAGTTAGCTTTATTCAAGCTTATGGCTTGACATGACAAGCTTGCTGTAATCTTGCAGACTTGTCAAGGCAAGCTTGATTCAAAGTTGAGTCAAGCTGATTTTGCTATCAGGGTACCCCTCGCCAGTGTTGACCCCGTGACTCTTGTGTGCTGACCTAAATCTCTTCTCTTCATTCCATTCACAAGCTAAATGTGGAACTGCGACAGGCGTCTCTAAATGAGGGCAAGGCGAGTGAGTGGTCAGACACCTGGCCTCCCACCAAGATGATCCCGTTCGATCCACGGCGGGGTCGGATGCCGGATTTTCGTATGTGGGAATCGTGCAGGACGATGCCACTGGCCAGCGGGTCTTCTCTGGGATCTCCCGTTTCCCCCACTCCTCTCATTATGGCGTTTCACCATTACAGGACTTCATCTCATGCCATCCTCCAGGACAAGTAGGTGCCTACGGGCGCCCAGTCGTAAAGCCTGCACTTCGGTGTGTCAATCCTTGGCCCTCGGATATCCTCCCCATATGATATTTATTTATCTGATAAAAATATTTTTATACAAGATAAGAGATGGCTTGAACCTGTTCGACTTAAGAGACTAGCTCACGTGCTCTCGCACTGAGCGCAGTGTCGTTTATGAAAGTCGTTCAAAAGAGTTGTCTTGTTCACGAGCCAGAATGTCGAGGAATCAGTTGGTGAGATGATTCGTTTCTTTGATAATAATACTCACCCACACAGATCTGCGTTAGTGGACGACATGTTGGACGAGAAGATCAACGATCGTTTGCCGTAGTCAGCTCGTTCTCCAGTCTTAACTTAATTGGAGCGCGTCTCTATTGTGTTATCATCATACAGCGGAGAAATTCGCGAGTTCACTGACCTTTATGCTGGCCTCCACGAATATATGTGCATGCCTACTCAAGTAAACAACAGCTGTTCACATAGCTGCTCGCTGACACAGTGAAAACAACATGAACTGGCCTCCATGTACTTTATTTGTTATAATTGGCGTAGCACTCTCCAGGGGGAGTCAAATAAATCAAGAGCCAATAGAGAAAAGTGACACGAATTTATAGTTGTTTGAATTCTAGTTTGTGTCCAAGCGAAAACGCCAATTTTTCAGGTCCCTATCAGTGACAAACTAGGTCTGGCAAGGTCTGCAGCCAATAACAGGAGACGAGCAAAATTCGCGTTGTTTTCTGGCAGCAGGATAGATTCCAAGTAGATATATGCACGTTCAATGTACTAGTAGGTCGTTGACTGACAATATCGTGACCTACCTCGGAGAAATCTTCTACGGCAGAGTTGACAATGGTCTGTATTATGGTCACCACTACACACACAGACTTACAGTCACTTGGTTAACAGATTATTCTCTGGTTTGTACAGGATACTGAAGTTTAGTCTGTCAGCAAATAATAACACGACTTTTTCAGGTCCCTAATTATCATTAGATCATGTCTAGAGTCACGAGTATTTCGCGTATAAATCTGGCAACAGCGTAGACTTCTCAGACCTATACACACACTGGCCAAAGTCAAATATCCATTGGCTTCTAACCGTAACACGTGTTGCAGCCACGACTTGTTTCCTTATTTATCACTGGCTTGCAGTCGTCAAAGATGTGTTAAAACAGATGTCGTCTAATCACAGAAGTGAAGTATACATTATTGGCATTCAACCTGACATAGAATCAATACGCGAAATAATCCTGCCTCTAATCATGTAACTAAGTCCAAGCCATGCTGGTGTGCAGTAGTACTGGCCGTTCAGGAAGACTATATATACACCACAGCAAAAGACAGTTGCCGTTTGTATCCACTTTTCTTGTCCAACTGAAGCCAATACCATCCCTTCACAATGTATCCGGCAGCTATCTCCACTCATATTCTAATTATTTGTGTCCTATCCCATACTTTTTGTTGGACTCGCATTCGGCAGCACCCGGGTTCTATTCCAGGCTCTGGCCACCCTTTTAAACTCTGTTAATCGTGGTTTACCGAAATCGCTCAAGGGAATGCTTGGATGGTTCCTCAGCAAAGACCACAGACCATTCCTTCGTAAAGTTCCTGTCATTATGTTAAGCTGCGTGTCGCCATCTGTAATGACCTCGCTGTCGAATTATCTTACACTGAAAAAAAAAAGTAATGTTGTAGTTATCATACTTCTGTTAAAATAGGGACAGCAAACCAGTTTGTTTGTCGGTACCATTTGGACAGTTCCACAAACAATCTGAACTGTAGAAGTTACCATCTGGTTTGTAAAAGCAACAAGGCTCTTTGTTTCTGCTATCAAACATATTGTTGAAGGAACTGTCCAGAGTAGTGCCAATTACCAAACTGTTTTGTTGTCCCTATTTTAACATAAGTATGGTACCTACAACCATACCCTTTTTTCAGTGTACCTCAACGTAAAATATGTGTGTGCAATAACAACGTGGATGTGAGTTCAACAGCAATTACATCTGCTACCTATTCGGATAGACAATGTAAATAATAACGTTTCTTTTATCGGATGCGGAATTGAGGTATTTTGCCAGCAGAAATAAAAATAATCCTGAGACACGACACCAAGTACACTATAAACCAATACCGGACAACGTGGGTCATTCTGTGAGAACAGTGATTGTGGTTCCACCTCAAGCCAATCGATAACAACAACACATTTGATGAATATCAGATTTGTGCTCCCAACTCAACAAAGTGGAGAAAAACTTTATTTTATTGATGGACGTCTAATTTTTAACACCGCGACCGAAAATAACAGACTAAAACAAAACCAACAGTTTGCAAACAATTAAAACAAGAAAAATCTGTGTTACAGAAAAGTGATACCATTAATTAATTCAATAGTTACACGTCATGCCGTTAGGTTATTTTTTCACACTTAATTTATTTTTATTAGCATAGAGCTGTCCGGTATTGGCCTCTATAGAATTGTATGGCATGCTCTAATGAAAAACAAACATAATTTAATTTTATTTGATATTTACAACAACCGTTGAACTATTAAAGTTTAAAGAGCCAAATATAACACTTGTACTAAAAATTAAAAAAAAAAAAAAAAAAAAAAAAAAAAAAAAAAAAAAAAAAAAAAAAAAAAAAAAAAAAAAAAAAAAAAAAAAAAAAAAAAAAAACGACACATGAGACTTTAAAAGTGGAACATAATAGTTTCCAATTAGGAATCTGAATTCCAAACAATGCTAACACCAAAATTTAAGAATTAGCATATAAGAATATTTTACTGTGTGTGAATTTCTGTCTGAAATATGTTGCAACAGTAACATAATTGTATTTTGATTAGTAACACATTTAAGATAGCTATAAATGCAAACGAAAAACATATTTTATTGGTATTTCTTAAATTTTGGAGTTAGCATGGTTTGGAATTGAGGTCCCCACTCGACCCTACGAGTCAGTGGACCTGGCGCGTGTGACGTGCTGTAGCATGGTATGGAAAGTAATTTTTCTTGTGTAACAATTAAATATGTTTCCAATGAATTTATCTAAGAAAAGAAGGCACACTTCAAACTGTGTTCCTATGATTTTAAAAATGCCGTCCGCTAATTAAAAACATGATTTCCATGCTCCTCAAAAGTGCTAAAAGCGACTTTTTCACGTTGCTGTAGCCAGAAAATATCAATCGTAATCAGAAAACCAAATGAAAAACGGTTTCTACGAAAACACTGTATGCTAGTTTAGTCCTTTGTGCCTTGAGGCGATGATGTGTGTAACGGACGTGTTATATTCGACTTATCGCCTTTCCCCTTTCCGTGCCTCGAACGCCCGCAGCAAGTTTAACATATGAATCTTCCGTCGTGCTTACAAGGCGGTACAGTGTATTGTACTACTCGACCACGACAACTAGCCCCGCGGTAAAAATGCGAACTAAGGCTGTGTTGTCCTTGACCACCGCACGCAACCGGAGTGGCGCACCACAGCACCGGTCATAATACTGTGGCACAGGCAGCTGGCTCGGTTTTCACCGCGCTACGTCTCCACTGATCGTGTGCCATGAACTCATGTCAGGCGCAGTACACTTCCCCTTCCTGTGACGTGTCTATCTACTACTAGCTCCACGCTTCTTCCCCTCACGGGAGGACTAGTCGTGGTCGAGTACTGCTCGACAAACGTAAATATAGCCCCGGGTAGGGGAGGTAAGAGCGTTAGTGTTTCGAGTTCGCCGTGTGAAGGCAGTGGAAGGGAATGTCTTGGAGCCCTCCCCGTACACTCCATTAATTTTGTAAGCAACCATCTGTAGTAGGTCCAATTGGCCTGAGCAATCCATGAAATGGTTCACAACGATATACATTGTGTATGCGCGGTGCAAAACGACACAACCTGGACAGCTAACTACACACTGGTTGACACTTTTCGCTGACGAGACTGTACGTAGAGCATGTCGCGACGGCCAGGCTACTTGCTCGCTATTGGCTGGGAGGGTGTAGCGGGACAAAGGAGAGTAGGAGGGTGAGGTATGTCAAAGAGGGCGGCGACTGTAGTTCGCATATTTTCCGAGGACACACTTAGGTTTGTCGAGCAGTAGTAGTATTTGTGACAGAAAAGATAGGGAGTGTACGAGGGTTGTAGAGGACGCTGACCTGAGGTCCGGAGCCGGTGTCGACGGCGACTGCTGTGCGGGTCTTCTCTCGTCAGCTGGCGAGTCCTTCCTCTCCAGAGGTCCATAGTGAAGGTGCGGCACCACCCCTCCGCCCTGGCAATGGTCCAGGCAGCCGTGCCGGCAGATCTCCACCTGCGAACACGACACTGCAGCCAACCTCACACACAATATAGGTATTATGCCACTGGTTTTCACAGACTCTGAATGGATCCGTTTAAAGTAGGTAATTGAATCAGTGAAATCCACCGGAGTGAGAGATTTTGGTCAGCGCGCTCAACAATGAGGTCTTTAGCGCTGGTGAAGGGTGATATGAGATGTGTATGGAGCAGCGCCGGGATAAAAGGGCAGGGGAATCGGGAGATCCCCGGGAAAACTCGCCGACCATCGGCATCGTCCGGCACGATTCCTACATGCGAAAATCCGGGAATCGACCCCGCCGGGAATCGAACCCGGATCGCCTTGGTGGGAGGCGAATGGTCTGACTATTCGGCCATCGCGGCCCCAAAATACACTGGAGAATCAGTAAATATTTACTGATGCACTTTTACAATGTTGGTACTATAAATCAAAATTAGTGAATATTCACAGTTTTGCCGGTGGTTTCCCAACATGCTCGATCCAGAATCTGTATAAAAAAAATATAAAAAAAAACCTGGCATATTAGTAAACATTCACTAATTCGGATTTAGAATGTAAATAATAGCTCCTGTTAAGAATACTGTTCCACCCTGTACGAGGAGTTACAGCACCATTTAGTTTCCTAACCTAACAGAGTAGTCATACGAGCCAGCGTACAGCTTTTCTATATTGCATTTAAAAAATCATAAACTGATTTGAACTCTCCCAGGGCGGGATGTGTTCCACAAAACGTTATACACCTTATGTACCAATGTATAAATGTTTCGGGTTGCGAAGACATTTAGAGTGATTCGATAAACTGAACCCTTTTAGAGGACGTATAACACTGCGAGTGAATGTTTCCGCGTTGCAGAAAAGCCCCCACATAAAAAAAAAGATAGTATTATCTGCTTTTCGCGCCAGTGGGTTTGCACCTTTAAAGTTATGGCTTATTTGTATACAGTAAAATCTTTTTCTTATAATCGTACTGAAGAAGCTCTGTAATATTACCATGTCAAAAAACGTTTGTCTCTTATAAAGTTGGTCTCATACCCCTGCATGGAACTCGCCAAAAGATTATATGGTTACTGTGCTATAATGGTTAGAATATCTGACTAGTAATTCTAATGTCCTGGGTTCAAATACTGGCGAATTTGAGAAACTTTTTGGGTCAGTATAACGTAAAGATCTTGAGAAAACATAGCAAAGAAGAGTACTTAGTATTTCTGCAGAATTAAGTGCCAGTAATTTAAAAGAAAGGCAATTTTTGTGATGAAAACGGATTGTCCGTAATTTTACAGATGATTTTGTTACAAAGCAAATCTGAATGTCCGTGATTTTACGGAGATTTCTGGATAATTTGGTGCCTGTACTTTTCCGTAATTTCACGGAAACTTTTTGTCACAGTGCAACACCTTCAGCAGACGCCACTAGGCTAGAGATATTCCTCAACTACAGGATGAGCACAAAATAAGTATACAGTTTCAAAAAATTATAAAAACTAAACGGTACAATACACTGGCTTCAAACCGTATACTGTTCATAGAGAACCCCTGGAAGTTTTTTTCACAGATTACAAGGACTCTATATATGCTCCTCTCGTCACACGGCAGACGTCGAGACGATATCCTTACTACCGCAGCTACGATTCGCTGCCTTAGCTCTAACAAGGATTGTGGTAGGGATGGGACAAACACCTTGTCTTAACATAACCCTACATATCGAGTCCCTATAATCTGAGAAAAAAAAACTTCCAGAGATTCTCTACGAATTGATAAGGTTTGAAGCGCGTATTTTGTACCGTTTAAACTTTATAATTTTATGAAATTATATACTTTTTTTGTGCTCACCCTGTACTTAGGGCCACTGACAGGATTTCCGGGCCCCTGTGAAAGTAAGTTTTTAGGGCTCCATACCATCCCAAAAACCGCCTTTTTTTTTCTTCAATGAAAACGGAACATAACGTCTGTTTTGCTGCTGAGTAACACAGGAAGCAACAAAATGTAACACGAGACAAATTATATGTGGGGGAAAAAATATTTTTTTTTTTTAAGTTTTATTCCATTATTTTTCAGTTAAATACTACGGGTCCGGGACCCTCATGAGCTAGGGCCTCTGAGCATTTGCCCTTCCCCCTTTCCACCAACTCAAGACTTGTGAACAATCCCTGGTACAGCCTGTGGCAGTCACCTTGCACTTGATGTGCACGCTGAGGGCGTCCGGGAACTTGAATGCGTGGAAGAAGGCATAGGTGATGACGGAGGCCCGCTCGTCGGAGGTCCTCGCCTTCAGGAAGCGACTGATCATCTTGGGCCGCAGCACACAGCCCTGCTCGTCCGACAGCTGTATGACGTGGATACCGCCGTCTGACGCCGTGCACGACTTGACGCGCATGTCGAACTCTCCTGCAACCATACATCACACTCACACATCAACATTGGCTTCACTAAGTAGCTCTTCTCTTTAAACATCGTTGGAAAGCAGTTTAAAATTGCACGTTTAGTTCTAGCGGTGGCAACACAGAATATTCTCTGCGTTTTGCAGTAACAGCTGTTCGAATAGGCTTGACGTATTTTGATGGATGTTAAATTGAAACTGATTCAAAACAGTGCTTCAGAAAACGAGATTTAGATTTATATTGTCGCAAATACGGTGACTTTGAAATAATGTTGCATACAACAAATATGTCGAGAAAATGTAACTCATACACTAAATAAATAAGTAATACAGAAATTAGTAACGCCTGATACGATTTAACTCAACACGAGAATGTGGAAAATGTTTATATATATGTATGTATATATATATATAATCTTAGGCTTGATAGTAGCATAAAACTGATTTCTGCCTACTCTGAAAAATCTAAAATACATAATGTTCTCGGTTTTTGACTAGAATTGTAATATTGTGTGATTTTATGACCACTTCTTATGCGAATAATCTGTTTGTCGTAAACACACGAAATGGGGTTTTCTTCAATGCCAGCGTCAATACACTTCTTAAAAATCACACAGAAGTCACTTTACCGTTCATAGAGACAGTATTAGACACCGTGCATCGAGCGCAATATATGTCTCGAACTATGTTTTCTGAACGGTTTGTGCATTGCCGCACAGTTGCTATATAGTCTACTCCAATAACGACACATCTGCTGGCATATTTCTTTGTGTTTCTTTGAGTATAGGCGGTTCGGTAAAAAGTCAGCACTCAAAATAGCCCTGATGATTTTCTAGTGTCAGCCAATTCGTATCCTTCCGCGCGTAATGGCGCGACGTGAAAATTGCATTACCTCTCAGGACACACCACTTGATGTTTGCGCATGTAAGATCAATTGTGCAGTCGGTAGGAACATATATAGTCCGATAAAAATGTTTATTAATTATACAGAGCACAGATATGTTGAATTCATTCGATTTTATTTCAGTATTGTTGCTTTTCAATAAGAAAATACACGGAACTATATTTGGCAGTGTGATGCCAACCGTACAACTGTTAAGGATTTTCTTTCAAAGGTTAAATCTTTAGGGCTCACTTTACTTCGAATGATCTATAACAACGTTATCTTACCAGAATTTTTTGTACTGCCAACATAATTTCACATTCATTGAGTTCGCAACGCTATAACAAAAATTACATACTGAATTTAGTTTCTATTGGCATTCCATATATTCTCTTACATTTATTAAGAAGTTAGGTAGATATTATGGTACTTTTGTCGCAGTAAATTTTAGGTATTTAGAAGTTTCGGTATTATACTGTAACGTATGTTTTAGAAAACACTGCTTTTGATGGACTTATCAAAGAGGAACATATACAAGAGTGAAGCGGGGCCACGGTGGCCGAGTGGTCAGGCAATTCGCCTTACCGCAAGGCGATCCGGGTTCGATTCTCGGTGGGGGCGGCCCCCAAATTTTCGCATTTGTGGATCGTGCTGGACGATGCTGCTGATCGGCGGGTTTTCTCTCCCCCCCCCCCCCCCAGCGCTGACACATACATCATGTCACTCCTGGTCTACATGTTGAGTGCTGACCAGAATCTCTCTCTCGTGAGTGAATGTGCACCCAGTATTAGTGTATTATTACACTGACCGCCAATACAGTAATTTCAAACAATACAGCAAGTGTGAAACCACATATTCAATCTTAAAGTAGTGCGTATTCACAGTTTCCTATTAAGACCGCATCTACGCTAGATACAGGACTACATCAGTTAAACATGTTAAGCTTTATATATTGGACAGTTACACGAACTCCGAACATGTTCAGATCGCAGTCTCTTCTCGTTTTAAGTAAACTACTGTAGTTTCGTACGTAGTTTCCAACGCCATATAGCCTCAGCTGCTCTCCTATTGGTTATTTTCAGTAACAAGCTGTGTAACAAATTTGGCTGATTTTTGATGCAACATTTCGCACACGTTACATTAAACAAAATTTTATGTTAAAAGGGTTAATATTCGTAAACAAAGTAAAATTGTAGTTATTTACAATATAATAAATAAAATGTAATACAATTGAGTGGTGATGTGATGCTCATTTTATATGAAATATTTTCATTTCCAAGTTTGTTGAGGTTAGGAAGTTCATTGATTTTATTCATATTAGGTGTGTAACCTCTCAAACATGTTAGGTTATTAAACTCGATCCAATATGGCTGGCGAATGTGTCAAAACTAACTTGCTTGAAGACTTCTAGCGAGACCATAACCTTAAAGTTATAGGTGAGGAACACGGTCGTAGAAGTACAGGTCTGGACACTCGCCTGGAAACTTGACCCCCTTGTTGTTTGGCTGTAGTTAACTAAGTTACCGAGAATATTGTGTTTTATTGGCGCTTCAGTTAGGGCGGTCGGACTCAAACTCCGCCCACTTCCTTTCAATTTATCAAAACATATTTTTTATCGATTTACGAAATACTTCCTTCGCTCACAAATTTTAGAAAAGGCTCCAGCAATCTTTATTTACTTTATAAATTTAACAATGGAAAAAAGTGGGCGGAGTTTGGGTCCGACCGCCCTAACTGAAGCGCCAATAAAACACAATATTCTCGGTAACTTGGCGAACTACAACCAAACAACAAGGGGGTCAAGCAAAATACATTGGTAGATAGGCGAGTGTCCAGACCTGTTCTTCTACGACCGTGGTGAGGAAGCAGTTCTCACTCATGGAAGACTGGTAAGTGGTTTGAAGCGCTGTACCTGTTATATCTATGTTTTCTTCGACAGCGCCAGACGCAACCCGCCACACACGGAGGACCTGTGAAACACTTGCAGTGACTCATAGTCGTGACCGTTCTTAGTCGTACACGTGATTTATACTCGCTGTACCGCGCGGCGACGTCTAACAAGTGCCGTGGTGTTTTACACCGAGGTACACAGTACAGCCGGAGCTCTTCAGTTGCTCCTTTTTACACACCACAGCGGACACCTGGTTCATTTGGCACAGCTGATAATTTGCCGTTGTTTTGTATTGTTTATTTTAGTTTTCTACCTACGCTGATATTTTAGAAATTCTCATTCTGGTAGGCAACAGCAGCACATAACAAATAATTAGGGATAGAAAAATTTCGCGAAATCAATGACCGACACGTTAGAATCATCTATCCCATGAATATTAAAGCCCAGACCATTTGTCTATTAGTTGCTACTCAGTGAAACAGTTGACAATGAACGAATATACGGGGCTTGAGTATGCGTAGCACGATAATTTGTAGCATGCTGGTCACTGAACACGAAATTTACCTATCCCTACAGATAATGCAACCGTGTTTCGGTAATAAAGAAGCATTAATCTGCGAAATATGCATTAACTAACATAAAAGTCAAGAATGGTGTTATACGTCACTAGAAAATTTTCCATTTGTAACATGTGTATAAAATATTCTTAAGCTTCGAATCAGTTCTACAAAAAATATTTTAGTCCTATTCTTATGAATATTGACATTATAGGACTAAAATATTTTTTGTACGACTGTTTTCGAATCTGAAGTAGATTTAGCATGTTTTACTGTCTCCTACTTTACAACTCACGCTTAGTTCACCGATGCATAACACCGGGCAAATTATCATCAATACTGCCAAAATAATCAGTGTACCTTTACATGAATGATCCTTAGCTGAGCAAGAAAATAATTTAATTTTAGATTTTTATTTCAATATAGCCTATCTTATTTCAGCGCGTTTCATTTGATTTATAATAAAATGAAATGACATTCATGACGACGGAAGCTCTGCCACTGTTCTTTTTTTTTTTTTTTTTTTATAACCAGAAGTGTCAAAAACTGATTTTCACTTATCACTAGGGACTCTGCATTTTCACGAAAATATTTTTCCTACGACTTGTTCCAATGCCTGATGTGTACATTATGCAGTTAAGCTTAAGTCAGTGATATGATATTTTAGCTTTCTAGCGTGTTGGGGTTCTACCTCCTGCAATCCACGGCCTGTAGTGTTCTGAGTCTATTCTGATTGGCACAGTCAAATAAGCGACGTCTCTGCACATATACATTCTGCAAGGACACCCATAAAGGGGGACAGGGTGGCCTGAACCCCCCTAACAGATGTTCTACCATGTGCTTAGTTTTATTTATTTAGTAAAACGTATAGCAAACCATTTGCAGTTTGATAAGTTTCGTAATCAATGATGTTTCATGTGTCGAAATATGCAAGTGGCTACAAATTTATACACAGACTATATCCGTTCCTGTTGACATAAATATATATTATGATCTTGCCCCTTCCCCCTTTTACAATCCAGAAGATGGCGCCCTTGACATTCTGCCGATTACCATGAAGCAGAACTAGAGATGTGCGCGTATGGCAATCAAACAGGCGATGCAGAAATCTTTTCGCGAAAATTCAGGGTCTCTACCAATTAATAGAGAAACTGGTTTATCGCTGTGAAAGTTGACTCTTTGCTAGGCTTCAATGTAACGTGTGTATTCTCTGAAGTTCTTCTTTTGTTATCGCCGAGTTCCCAATTGACTGGGCGAGTGTAACTCGAGTGAAGCACAACGAAACGTTTGTTGATTCATCTGTAAATAGATCAACCGTGCCGTTCAAACCGTCTTACAACCATACAAAGAGAGGTATGCTGCACTGTTTTCAAATTACGTTGGAACAAAATATTGTCGCGATTTTCCAGTACCTGCACTCGTTATCGACACCAGCGCAGCTTGCGTAGGAAATTGTTCCTTGCCAGACTAACAGTATACGAGGTTCGGGATAAAGTGAGTACTCAAGAAATCCCTGCTAAAGTTCTATTTCCAGCCATTTTGTATCTTTACGCGGGTAACGGCTAACGACGGGAAACGTCTAACCTCTCTGGATACACCACTTGATGTTTGCACGTGTAAGATAAATTGTTCAGAGTAGAAAAATATATAGTTTGATTTTAAAAGTTCATTAAGTGTATAAGAAATAAATACGTTGAATTCTGTTGAATTTATTTCAGTATTGTAGTATTTAAATAGAAAAATACACGAACTACTCATGGCAATTCGCTGCCAACCAAACAATTAATAAGGCAACTATTGTTAACGTTAAATTATTTGTAGAGCCCACGATTTTTGACGAAAATAATTCTGTTGCCTTGTATGCACATGTGAAACTACGCATGCTTCATGATTACTGGTAGAATGTATAATTGCACAGACGTGGCTCATTTGACTGTTCCAACAGGAATAAGGTTACTGCGACACCACACGTCTGTGATTTGCGGGTAGAACCCTAGACGCTGAGAGTTATAAACAGCCAATCACTGACCATGAAGCAAGGCTGCATATGTGCACATTAGTAGGGCCCAGTTAGTTTTCGCGAAAATATTTTTGCAGCACTTTGTTTCAGTGCCTTACGTGCGCACCTGCATCTCTGCTTTGTGGTCAGTGATTGGATGCCGTAACATACAACGTCTGGAGGTTAAACCCGCAAATCACAGACGTGTTGTGTCACAGTCATCCGTGTACGGATTGGCACAGGCAAATGAATAATAACTGTGCACAAAAACACTCTGCCAATAATCACGAAGCAGAGATGCAGCTGTGCACGTAAGACACTGAAACAAAGTGAGGCAGAATTATTTTCGCGAAAAATCGTGGGCTCTAATCATATGCAGTAACGGCTAGTGATTTATTTTAAAGGTTAAATCTTTAGTGCTCTCTTTATCCCGAACGACCTGTATCGATGTTCCTAACGTGTAGATAGAATGAACGTTAGTAATGTACAGCCGCAAGAGCCGGTGTGAGAGACGGCAAAGCCCAGGGGTTTATTAACGCAGTGGTGAAGTGCAGCCGAGTTTCTGGCGGGTCAGATTTATCGCGTGCCGCGCGTGTAATAGAAGGGGGAGGGGGGAGGCATCGTGACCGGTTAGTTCCTCCTCGCCGCACCGCTCACATTTGGCCCGACCTCGTAATTCACAGTTGTCACCCGGAGGCCCCGCCCTGCCGTACGTGTGGTCCATCCGCCGAGATCTGCTGCCCTGTTGTACTATCAGGTTACTTCCGAGCTAACTAGTGCTTCTCACAACTCACAATGATCGTATTTAGAATTAACATTTTCTACGTTGTTTATTGTTATACAGTTTTTTCGCCTTTTATTTACAGCGTGTTTTATTTATTGAGCCTTCTATTTATTGTGTGTTTTATTTATTGGGTACTGGGTGATTTATTTATTGGACGTTTTTTTCTTTATTGAGTGTTTTAATCTATTGGGTGCTTTTATTTACCGGACGGTTTTCATTTATTTCATGTTTTCATTTATTTGTTTTTTTTTATTTACTGGGTGTTTTATTTATTGGTTGTTTTGTTATTGGGTGCCTTATTTACTGAGTCAAACTATTATAGGACCTTGGTATAGGTATATCGGTGGGGGCCACAGTCTGTTTTTAGGAACCTGGAGTAATTTCGGAGGATCCTCTCGTCTTCGTTTTACGAGCATCATGAAGTACGCCATACCACAAACGGAAGTGAGTTGGAAAAAGGAAATAATACTGCGACCATTCTTCAATGCCGTCTTCACGGCATGTTGGTATCGATTATGGCATTAAGAACAACAGTAGGGCACTATACTATGATCATGCATGTCTGGCAGCACTGGTCAACCAACCTCCTCGTCTCAACACACATGACCTCCCACTACAGAAATTATTTCGCTCGCGGAGAACTCGCCCAGTCTGCCACTATTTACCTGGTGTAGCATTTTCAAACAAAGAAGCTACTGCTCTGTTTCAACCACAGACAGAGCTAAGAGACCGACCTGGCTCCATAAATATAATACCCTTAACATTTATTATATGCTATTTTAAAACAGAATAAAATTATGTTAAATTATGATTAACACGTGCTTAAATATACTGACTATAATGTCAGTGGGCAAATGTATTAAAAACATATGTTCAGATTTCGTTATTATACATTAATCACACCCCCTACATCCTAAAACTAACTCTTAGATCTGTTCTTAGTTCCAACTGTTACTTTTAAGTGAGACAGGTAAAAAAAAAAAAAAAAAACTTCATACTCGTTGACAACGAGGTTATTAGAGAACGTAATCGGTCGTAGTTTGTAGTAATGAAACATCGGAAAACCGAAATCAAGATGGTCGGACCCGAGAATCTGAATACGAATCCAGTGATACCATTGCGTTATTTCGCTCGGTAACTGGCAGTCAACATCCCACACTTTCAGGCAGATGTGCTGTACAGTCTGAGACGTGCAAATTTCGCGTTATTATTGTGTAACAGGCTAGTATTCACTGACTTAAGCTGGATTCAAACCACACTTAACGTACGTACGAACACACGCACGTACGTGAAGTATTAGATATTGGATTCACAACAACATTTAATCTAGATATGCGCGGAAATTGTTTATGTCATAACGAAATGTCTAAAGTAGATAATCGTAACTTATTTTTATTTTTAGAAGCTTTATAACCACAAGATAAATGATTTCTCAATATAATTTAATATTTAATCGACTCTTACGTTTGCACATGCAGCATTCACAAACGCCACTTAGCGTACGTATGTACGAAGTAGAAAGTTGATCGACTCTATTACGTACGTACGCACGCTACGCGAGGAAGTGAATGCTAGCATGCACACTCGGTGTTTCTACTTTTACACGCACGTACGCGCGTACGCTAAGTGGTGGTTGTGAATCCAGCTTTATACTAACCGTCACTAAGTGACGTTATTGGTCCCAGCCATTCCTATCTGTGTATAGGTCGTTCGTGATAAAGTGAGCACTATAAATGAAAAATATATATAAAAGCGAACACTGACTGACTAACATATCAAACCGCAGCCCAAATCACTGGACCTAGAATCATTAAATTTGTTGTGTGGTTTCCTCTCAGGTCGTAGGCGAGCACTAAGAAGGGATTTTTCGAAATTCGACCTCTAAGAGGGTGAAAAGGGGTTAAATGTATTTCCGAAGAAACATCGATAGTGCTCGAAACAATAGGATACATCATCGTGATTTTAACGTTAATGGGACACACGTAAAATTTCATGCTAACCAATTTTAGGATTCTTCAAAATTCAACATTTAAGGGGGTGAAAATACCTTAAATGTATTTCCTATTAATTATCGATATCTGTCGAATATTTTGGGATAGAGAGTTGATTTTCACTTCAAAATGTTGCTTACACAAATATCTAAAAACAAATTTTAGGATTTTTTAAAATTCGACCCCCAAGCAGTAAAAAGCGGCAAAATATTTTTTTTTATGAATCATCTATATCACTGAAACACAATTGATTATCGTCGGGATTTTTACTATAATTGGTTACATATACTCATGACTATGACAGGACCCCAAGACGTTTCGAAATTTGATGATTAAGGGGGTGAATATACGTGAAATTTGTATTCGATTATTCCTCTATATCTATCGAACCAGGATATCACAGTGCTCTTTGCTTTAGAGTTATGCTTATGTAAATATCTAAAATACCATTCAAATATATTTTCCGATTTCGGCCCTAAAGAGGTAAAAAAAAGTGTAAAATGTTTTTTTATGCACAATCTACATATATCGTCCCCATTGGTATGTATAATATAGAATTGATCTTTGTTTAAGATTGATGCTTACTCAAATACCTGAATAGAAATTTTATTCCCACCTAAGGAGATAAAAACAAGTGAAAAGTGTGAAATGTGTTTTCAATTAATCGTCGGTGTATCTTGAACCCAGCGGGCTATTGTCGTGTTTTTCACGTCCAAGAGACATCAGTAAAGTAGTAAAAAATGTGATTGAAAGGTTTTAATAAATTCAGTCTACTTTGCAGGTGAAAATACCTAGAATGTGTTTTAGATAAATCTTCTATATATATCGAACCCATCGAGATATACAGTTGATTTTTGCTTCAGAATGATGGTTAGGTAAATGGCCACCAAAAGGTTTTAGGATATTTCAAAATCTGAACTCTCAGTACTGTACAGGGGTTACATGTGGTTTTTAATAAATGATCGATTTTGCTTAGACTGTACGAGCTATCGTTGCGATTTTCACTTCGCTTGGATACTTGAACAAATATTTAAGGTGTGAAATTAAGAATTTTTGAAATTCGACATCCAAAATGTGCGAAAAGGTATAAAATTTGTTTTCTTTCAGCAGATACTTATCTAACCTGTAGAGATATTGAGGTGGTGTTCGCGTTCGCGTCAGAATGATGCTTACGTAAGTACCTAAAAAAGTAATGCAAGGTTTTTTTTATTTTTTAAGATAACTTAGGTATGAAAAGGGGCCGGAAAATTTCGCGGATTCAATTACCCGCATACTAGAATCCGTTGTATTATGCATACTCAAGCCGCGCCTATTCGTTCATTGTCTGCTGTTCCACTGAGTAGCAGCTAGTGAACAAATGGTCGGGGCTTGAGTATGCATAGGATATTTGATTCTAACATGCAAGTCATTCAATCCGCGAAATTTTCCTGTCCCTGCTTATTAAAAAGAAAATTTAGTTTGCAAACTTTTAAAGCAGACGATCCGAAAAGCAAGTACGACCAGCGAGAAATAATTTACACAGTAGTTTCGTTCTTTGCTGTACAACCTCTATGAGCCTAGGAAATTATGAATAATTTCGACGTTATATAGCGCAGGTTTTGTCGTTCAGACACACAAAAACTGAAAGACAAATTAAGTGAGTAAAATTTGCATGAAGTCGTTCAAAAGTGGTAAAAATGTATTATGCAGTCCACTATCCACTAAAATTCCTACATATACCATCTCACTAACCTCAAGGTTGGGGCACCAAATAAGTTTATATTTCTACAAAACATTCCACCGAAACTGCCTAGTGGCATTTAAATTGTGCGCCAGCTTAGATGGTGAGTGGCAGATACTGAGTGAAGGGCACATTCAATGAATTATAGCAGCAAGCCGCTGTAAAAACACCTAGTAGACTATCAATACCGGAATTAAACCAACCCATGTAAATTAGCCATTCAAATTTAAAAAGGTCGTAATATTAAATGCAACATATTCCAGTTCGTTACCCACCAACTTGCATGGCGCATGCTGTAACTTCAAATGAAGGTTTTGAAAAACAAGTATGCTATTGAGGGCACCATCACCATTGGTTGTGCTGGGGGGAAATCAGTCTTCATACCACGTAAACTGTGTATTTCATTCGATTACCCTCTTATATTTAAGAGTCTGCAATTACCCCACAACATCGACATTGCTGTGACTATAAATAAGGCCCAGGATAAGTCGCTGTTAGTAGCATGGACAAACTAAAATTTGACAGAACTACCTACAAATATTGTACAAGGACAATATGGGAAAGTCAGAAGAAAAACAGGATACATGTTATTTAATTCCATTTCACGCCGATGTGAGCGCTGTTTCTTCTACAGTAGTACATTGCTCTATGGGTAATTTTAGTTTTATATTTTGTTGTTTATAAATTGAAATGTAATCATGATTTTAGAAAATAATTATGCTCTTTTAGTTATTACTTTGATAAGATAAAATTTAAAATACTTATAAACACATTCTAATACTATTAGCCTAAGAGGAATTTAGTCAAACGTATAAACACCATAGAAAATAGAGATGTAAGAATGCAAATTTTGCTAGTGTTTCCAGTTCACGCCGTTGATAAAACGTCTCCCGCTCCAACAATGCTAAAAGGCTGTACTTTCCCATATTGTCCTTTACGATATTTGCTACCTATCTGGTGTACAAAGAGGTTTTCCAACTAAAGCAAATACTGTATTATCTGCTATGAGTAACAAACGCGTGCAAAGCCGTGGGCGGGCTGCTAGTTGCATATAATTAAACATAAACTATTGTAACTCGTTGTATAGTTAGCAGCGAAATTACGCAATGTAGTTTCGTGTACCTTCATATTTAAATACAACAATACTGAGACTGCACACTTTATCTTACATGCGCAAACAGCAAACATCAAATGCCGTGACCAGAGAGGTTACATATTTCTTGGCGTTAGCCGTTACGCGCGGAAAGATACGAATTGGCTGGAAATATAACTTAAGCAGGACTTTTTTGAGTGCTCACTTTATCCCAAACCACATCCTTCACTGCAGTATAGAGGATATTGCACATTTGACGTTGTACAACGAAACGAAGTACCAAGTGACGTGGCGCAACGTAAAGGGTTATGGAAAGGCACGATGTCGAGTGGCCGACTGGAATACTGAATCGTCAATAAAATGTGAACTATTAATGAAAATTCGTTGAGATTTTTTTACCGTGTAAATATTTACTAGCTCATGTTTATTTATATAGCACTATACAGTAGTATGCTTTACTTTCGGTTTAAAAAAAAAAAAATAAAAACTGTTTTTTTTTTTTTTTTTTTTTTTAGAAAAATAGGGTTTGAAACTACAAAATCTACGAAAATTAAAACTGTAATTTTTATAGTTTTTAACATAATATCTAGGTCTGTATATTAATAAAATTTCAAAAATACTCCCGTTTTAATTTAAAAATAATTTCACTATCCGAAACTCTCTACGCGAGAGGTCTACGTTACTGTAAAATGTACCTAATAACATAATTTATAGATTCTTCGTTTTTTACTATCTTAATAATTACTTTCCAATATTTCGTACAAATATTGTGATACAATAACACTGATAAGCACTCCAGGTGAAATATTTACATGAATATCCGTCATTTTATCTGCCTCGTCCTGCTCGCAATCACTGCGTATTAGCGAGACAAGCAAAATTCGACCATAAATTCTCTACATGCCCCGAGATTTGTTTACTAGAGTGTAGACCCTTATCTATATCTTAGCCGCGAACTGTCTGCGGGATTTTTACGAGAATGTTAATGTTTACTCCAAATTATCTTAAATAATTTCTGAAAATATGTTTTTTTTTTTTAAATTATATATATCTTTTCACGTAATAAAAAAACTTGAAACTATTTTGATACAAACTTTTTGGAACTTCAAATTCCATATATGTAGAGACGGGAAATATTCGCGGGTTCGCTGAAGTGTAGGCTAGACTCCAAGAACATGTGTATATTCAAGCACATTATCTGCTCACTGGCTGCTCGATGACGCAGTGATATGGGCCTGTATTTAGTTGCTCCTGTACTATTGGCTAAGCGACTTCCAGCAAGTGTCAGATAAGTCACGGGCCAATTGCGAAAGTGGCACGAACTTACAGTTGTTGCAATTATAGCTTGGGGCCAAAAGAAAACGCGAATTATTCAGGTCTCTACATATGAGTAACAATATTAAAACTGATTATAAAATTAGATGTAATTTTCGGTAATTTTTTTTGTTCTCTAAAAAATCCCTGAAACATAAAATTTCTGAAAATTCTAAATGGTACAACATATTTAGAGGATCATTAATGACAGTTGCAGAAACATTTTGGGAAGGAATACTCTTTCACAAATTTTTTGGGCACCCCGTTCTGCACCCTCTTCTGATCCGTTTTACTCCCTTCCGCACCTATATACAGCATTTTTCTTGTCGTAAATATTCGCGTGCGCACGACCCACAACTTGTCAAAGTTCTATCGCAGTAGCAGTGGAATGGAAACGCGTACGTTACAAACACACAGGCAATAATTTATATATAGATTGCCTGTGCAACTCAATTGCTTTACAAACTTCCCTGACAACTGAAGGCATGTGAACCTATTTGTAGGGACCCCTGTTTTTCGTGAAAAGAATTTTGCCCCAATTTGTTTCAATGCCTTACGTGTACATCGGCAATTCTGCTTCGTGGCTATTGACAGCTTTCATTTGTGAAGTGACGTATCTAATTTGATAGTGCCAATCAGAATAAGGTTACAGCAATACCACACGTCTGTGATTTGCCGTTAGAATCCCAATGCTCGGACAGTTAAAATATCCAATCACTGAACACGAAGCAGAACTGCAGGTGTGCTCGTAACACACTGAAACAAAGTGGGGCAAAATTCTTTTCGCGAAAAAAAAAAAAAAAAAATGTTCCCTACATATGAGTCTCATGCATGTCCGCCATTGGTTCGGAGTCGTCAAGGTCACGTTTAATAAACAATGACCAGATCGTAAAAGTTTCGGACATGTACATGACTTAGAAATCCAACCTCTCCTCAGTTGAATTCGCGAAATTTCCTGGACTCTAATGATTATGTATTTGTAAGTTCAATATTTAGTTTTCAGTGTGTAGTGAAATTTGCCAAACACGAAAACCCCAACAGCGGTCAAATATAATAATTCTATATAGCTTATTACTGAATCCCCAATAGGAATTGCGGTTAAACTCAACTTCTTATCCAGCTACAAACAACGTGCTTCTAAAAAATTGTCCTTTCTTGTGGTAGAAGGAACGGATCATATCAATCTTCAGAGTGTTACAGATTTCAAGGCAAATTAAAAGTACTCAGTTTCACAGATTTTCGCTTCAGAAATTTTTTCCAAATATTTATTCTAAACTCCTTCTCCATCATAATTACCAAAATATTTTAGGTCAATGTACGTGCATGAACCACGGGGAAAAAATCCAGTCCGTACAATAGTTCAACATTTCAGCGACTCGGAATTCCTGGAAACAATTCACGTGAAAAAGCAAGCCTGATAATTACTATTGTCGGCGTAGCAGCTGAGAGGCGAGGAAGTGGGTGGAATTATAGTTCGACTTCCCGGAACACACAGGCACTTAGCTAACATCTATCTTTTCTCAAAAACATACTCGGATAATCCCATGTACTTTTCCGTATTCTTTTACTCCAAAGTAGAATCAGTGACTGGACTTAGTTTCTTGGACATACTTCACTGCGATACAGATGATTGTCAAAGAAAACTAACGGGAATTAATAGAAGAACATAAGCAGATTATTTTTTAGTCAAAAGGATACATACACAACATAAAATTCCATAAATGGAATCGGGTAAAAGAACAAGGTCAGACATGTAAGAAAATAAAAATAAAAAAACCAAGACACCGTTAAGGCAGACAACCCAGGTTTTAGTTCTACTTTGTCAAAGGAACAAACAGAAAAAATGTATTGCCAACAAAATAAAAACGAAAATACGACACACCAATGAGGCGAAACAAAACCAGTATAATTTTATCAGACACGAACAGAAAAACAACAAGCGACACAACGATGAGAGGAAACAAAACACACTATTTTTAATCAAATAAAATATTTGTTATTCAAATAAATTATGACTGATAACCCAATGTTCTAAAAATAACATGATCAATGTTATTCTATTTGTAATATTTGACGTATTCTGTTTTATTTGCACACGTTGTTTATTCACTTCATTTTGTTTTGCAACCAGCTTATTATTTTAATGAATTTTGGCACTCCCTCATAATGGCGCCCGGTTCGGTCGCTCCGCTCGGACCGCCCTCGAGCCGACCCTGTGTGTGGACGACAATAGTTACCTCTGTAGTCGTTGATGGCGACGACGAGGGTGAGTGTTGAGCCCAGGGGCACGATGCCACTGACAGGAGGTGCCCATGGACCTTTGCCGTGTTGAATCTCCATCCAGCAGTCCACGTTGTCTCCTGCGAACAAAGCATTCCGCTCAGCAGTTCAAATAAACGGATAACACACATAACGGGTCGTAGTTGTGCAGTACATCCTCAATATAGCTTATCAATGTATTAAATAATTTAGTAATCTTTCTCTCTGTTTTTGTTGTTTCGTCAAGTTTGTTATAAAACATTGTTTTTTTAATTAGCATATTTTTTTAATACCAAAATATGTTTACACGTATTATCTTGACGTAGTCCATGACACAGTTCTTCAGTGTGAATTACGTCATTACTGTAAGTTCTTTGGTTTCCATTTCTAATGAAAAACAGTATTACTCAAATTTGGACTTTGGTATGCGAGTATACAAAAGCTATAAAACCTACGACACGTTTACTTCTGAAAAAGGGACAATATGTGTCTACAAAACTAACCATATTTCATACAAATATAACAATTATTGCAACAATTGTAATATTCTGTGAAATTGAGAGACGTGGCGTTAGAAAGGATAGGGAGTTACATGTTAAATTATATTACATGGAACTCAGTCACTTTAGATGATATCGCTTTCAGACAAACCCCATTTTCTGCTCTGTAAATAGGAAACTATTGCTACAGGAATGGAAATGTAGGAAGAAGTTTATGAGATTAAGTTGGCAAGTGTTTTTCGATACTTGTTCATAGTTTTCAGGGTATTTAAAATACACTCTTATAGGTCCTATAGAGATGTGGGACTCATCGAGACGAACAAAATCAGTGGAGGTTAATATGTAGGCTCGAAACACACTGAGCTACACTGAAAAAAAACTTTAACTTAATTATCCCTATTATTTACAGCGGCAGTGTTTCAAGGTAGACTGCGACGACACCCAGAATATTCTCATAGTTCGCCGACAATGTTGGTTAATGTAATCCTAAATTTCCAGGTGTTGCGGTAACATTCAGTCACGACCGAGCTGAGTGCTTGTCAAGGATGATTGATAGGTGCCCACCCATTCATAAGGCTCGTGACGTAACCAGGCACGAGGGGCCCGCATCACCAGGGGCGGGAAGATGGGGGAGGAGGAAGAGGGGTGCAGTCCGCCGCCTCGTCGCCGGGGCTGCAGTAAATGAGCAATGGTGAAGGGGGTGGGGGTACCTCATCAGGCCGCTCAGCCCAATGCCATCGAGAGCATTGACTCGTAACAAAACATTAATGAGCAAACATAAGTATTCTATATTCGCTACGTACTGTGACTGACTATAGAGTTTAAACAACTAACATGCTTGTCAAATACTAGATGAATCAACTCTTATCGAAGTGCTTAATATCTGCTGCAGGTCACTGTCTGAAATTTTTTCATCCAAACGTTGTTGTTCAAATAACATTTTCATTGATATTTACGTAGGGTTTTCGTTCCATATAATATAACAAGCGGGACCCGAAAATTTTGCGGATTCAGTAACCTGCCGCCTAAACTCCACAATAAACTCTGTCCTCTGCAACGTGTTCATCGGTTTCTGCTCCAGCGAGTGGCCAAATTGTATGTGTGACAAGCTAGCACGAGAGTCACTTTGTGTGTTTTAAAACAGATCGAGAGTTCTTAAGGACGAGTTTTATAAACAGTGGCACAATCACGGAAGTAACGCATATCTTTAGGAGTTGAAAATATCTTGTTTCCTTAAATGAAATCGCGAAATTGCAGCGCCTCTAAAAATCTGTTACATTTTTTCAAGACAGGCGTACGTATTTATTGTTCGTGTAACAAGATAAAACATAGCAGCAAACATAAATAGATCCTGGAGACAAGGACAAGACCACATAAAGAAAGGGGATGGGTGGGAGAAAATGGTCTTTCTAGGGGGACCTTACATTTTGGGTTAAAAAAATGATTTATTATTAAAAATGAATGGGTACTTCTTAAATCTCTATTAAAACGTGATGGTTGTTAAGTGTTAAGTTCATGTAAACATAACGTGATTGGTATCCAGGATACCCGAGCTCAGAGTTATGACAGTGCAACTCACCATGTCATTATCACTGCATCCAGAAATAAAAGGGGGACCTCAGATTGTAACTTCCCCGGGCCACACATTCACATAAAGTGGTCCTGCCTGGAGAGCAAACCTACACCTGATAAACAATAGATGACTGAAGCGACATGCACCGTTGTTGCTTTCACGCAGATAGGCGGGAAAGAAAGGAGAATTAAGGAGTTGGAAAGGAGAGGGGTGGTAGGGATCCATAAAGAAAGCAGCGTAGAGGCCGAAAGGCTAAGGAGTAACAGCGTAGAACACATCGTAATCTGATCGACACCGCGTGTGGTATCGGACATGTACCCGTGGGATCGCGGCCCCAAGACCGACTGTCGGTATATCCCCCCCACCTCCTTCACCAATCCTCATCCTTGCCGAATCAGAGGCTCGGGTCGTGGAGATTACTCCCAGCAGATAGCCTCGAGAGCCAGGGAAGCCCTCTCGAGCCGTCGCTTTGACTCAGTGGAAACATCGACCACCTGGTGGACAATCCCCAAGGTTCGCGACCGCTCCTGCGGCGCTTTTCAGGAGGATGACCCCCCCTGGGGTCGCCGCAGTCACGCCGCACGGCTCCTGTGTTGCCAAACCTCTCTCGAGGTAGCCAGCTGGGCGTGATCGCTCATCCATATAACGCTTGTTTAATTGTGCAACTCACGCTGGGGCAATAACTCAGCCTCTAAATGCGGATAAGCTTTTGAGTTTGCTTGCTGCTTTCGCCATCCAATTCGGTAGGGAAACTGGCGCGTCAACGTTGTACGACCACGTGGGAATTTTTGACATAATTTATCACGCGACTTGAAATGTCACTGCAGGGCTCGATAGGGCGTGATGCTCTTGCTGTGAAGGATAAGGATTGTTAACTGCGGGAACACAGTCTCTGGTAAGGCGTGGTGGTCGAGTGGTCATACCACTCGCTTTCCACCAAGGCGATCCGGGTTCGATCTCCGGATTTTCGCACGTGGGAATCGTGTCGGACGATGTCGCTGGCTAGCGGGTTTTCTCGAGGTTTTCCACTTCCCTCGCCCCTCTCATTCCGGCGCTTCCCCATCGTAGGGCTCCATTTCATGTCATTCTTCGGAGTACACAGATTGCATACTGGGTATCATTCATAAAATCTGCATTCTGGATGCGATATCTTAATTCTCGGGTATCCTACTCGTATGATATTTATTTTTAACAGCAGAAAATTCAAGTGAGTTAAAATATTTCGGTCAGAACTTGAGGGTGCTGCATACCTCACAAACACGATATTGCTTTCAGACAAAAAAATTGTATCATAGAGAAGAGGACAGTATTGCTACATTAAAAAACATAAATGAGCATGTATAAATATTTGTTTTCGAGGATTTTTGAACATGTAAATAATTTTTGCTCGAAAATTTCAGAGTGTTTAAAGACATCCTGAAATATTCTTAAACAATTTGGGTGACAACAAGATGAACAAAAAAATTCAGTGGTAGCATGTATGTAAGTTCGGTAGGTAACTTACTGAGCCCAACCTAATGTAATCGAGCAAGTAAACCTATATCCTTCAATCACTAGATTTCTGTGGAAGCAGCGTTATTAAGGGGGAATGATCCCTGTCAGATCGGTTTTACGGCTTTTCTTATAAATCAGGGAATATACACATTGTTTTACATTTTCCACGCTGACAAGGCATAGTTTATTGTTTCATTCACTTTTTGGAATCCATAATGCATTGTTTCTGTTAATGTTGCGGCCTCTGTAGTCTCTCCCGTAAATAAAGCAATTTTTTCCTTTTTAGCTGTTTCCCGTTGAAAATAATGAAAATATTATGGTTCCAGCAATTACAGAAAATAGATTAAGTTTTTATCTATGCCTTGTCATGACAAAAATTTTGAAACATCGACTGGAACAGAAGTTATCGAGAAGAAACAGATAAATCCAAGGTGGTAGGGATTAATTCGGCGCGGGGAGGGGTGAGAAGTGGGGAGTATGGTGAAGCGCAGTGACAGGAAAGGGAACAACAGAAGATAACCCGCCGACCAACGGCATCGTCCAGCACGAGTCCCACGTGAGGAAATCCGGGTGTACGCCATAGGGAATCAAATCCCGACCTTTTGAGGGAGGAATGTTGTTCTGAGTGCCGCCGTGGCCGAAACGTGAACACATGCAAGTAGGTTGGCGTTACAACACATGTCCCTTTCCTAACTACAGTGCAAGGAAGGCCAACTAGACGACGATATAGGGCACTGTAGCGAGCCAAATTGGGTCTGTCTCATTATGGTCACCTAGAACACAAGATGTGCCGCCAACCGCTCGCCGTGCCAGGGAGAAGGTCGTTGGTTTGAATCCCTTGACGTGCCGCTCGCCGCTAATCGACAACCTCACAGCCTTCGGCATCATGAACAATGTAAGAATGTCATATTCGATTACGCCCGTAGTTAATCCACTATAGTTAACTAAATTATAACTTACTTTTTGATAACACTGTTCCCTCAGAATCAACTGTCAGGTAGACTTCGTATTTATCTTTGTATATACTTGTAGAACCGTCCTTATTCAGCTATTTATTCGTCCCTATAACTCTCGTCCGTAGCGAAACCTATAGTGTATGCCATTTTTAAATGTTCACAACAGTGTGATCTGACCACTACACATTCTCTGTCCCTGCTCAGTCTGTGTCAAACATAATCGAGAGGTAAGAATTACAGCACGTACAATCTAGTTTAAGAATTATTATTAAATACATTAAAACACTGTACAACTCTTCCTTCCACTGTAATAATATGTTAAAGAACACAAATTTCTAAAGTGGTGACTCCATTAACGGGCATATGCCATTCTGTCCTACGCTACCCGAAAGTTACTCCTGGATATTCGGTATGCATGGAAGATGTAATGATTGAATTTGATTTTGTGGAAAATACAGAAGAAAGGAATAAGTAGGAGAGTGTTAACTAATAACAGCTGGATGAATTCTTATCAGTGTCTCTAACCGCGAAGTGCAAGTGTAAAATTTTTGGTGTAGTTATCTCAAACCTAAGGCCATGATCTTTCATTTATTTCAAACAATTCCAAATAACTTGAATATTTTTTAAGCAAATGCTTTGAAATACTTTGAGACTGTATACAGTCATAAGTTACACAATTTTGCCAGAACGTTTTTTTAAGTAATGTACCGTTTGCTAGCAAAATTATTTTGCTTCATTTTGGCTTATTTTGAGAACAAAATATCGTCGTCTTCATCACTAAAGGTCGTATCTCGAAAATTGGCCATTTTGAGTTACAACTACCATTATGCTGCTATTGTTGAGATCTAAGTTCACACGAAACGACGTATCTCTGGCTTAAACGGTTGAGGAGTTACAGACATTTTTACTAGTGTTGTATCTCATTGAGGCCTATAGCCATTTCTCACGAAGCGACGTAACTACAGATACGGCAGTTTGTGCGATTGAGCTCGGGTCTGATCTGGCTTACATACCGACCTATCTACCGATACGTCACTTTGTGAGACTGTCTCTGTTTCCAGTCTAGTCCCCAACACTGCTTTGCTAGCGACGTATCTGAAGCAAGATTGTTATAATGATTATTATATAATATGAATTATGTATGTTTAAATCATTTTGTGTTTACATTTTCAAGTTGTCAATGAGAAGCATGAAGGGAAGTTATGTGTGCGATTGTTGAACTATAGGACACATTATTTTCATATTATTATATTTTTTTGGTCTTGTTTCAGATGCAGATGTGAAGAAGTAAAGACATACTTAAGCTAAGATGGAGACCAAAACAGATGTTCTTGTGAAGTGGGACAATGGTGAAGTGAATGCTGTAGCATTAAATGAACTAGAAATGATTAATCAAAATGAAAAATTGGCTATAGGTAAAAAAAGTAAAAATGCTGTGGCATAAAAGATGGTACAAGGGGACTGTAACAGACTTAGAAGAATCGAATACTATACCCGAGACCAGTTCCTCAGACTCGGAAGAGGACATCCCACTGAAAAAATTGAAATTTTTGAAAAATGAGGAGGATCCCAGGATACAACCTACCAGTGATATGGAGAATATTCAATGTATTAATACACTCTGTGATGTGGAGAAGAGTAAAAGCATCACTGCTCCTAAAGCACCACAAATAGATGTGGATAAAGTGAAATATGACACCACACCTGAAGTACCGACGAGAGACAAGAAGAAGACTCAGTGCGACACTGTACCCGAAGTAACAACCTTTGATATGGAGAAGAGAAAATGTGTCACTACACCTGAAGTACCG
>PNEQ01011411.1:7579-32253 GCA_003012365.1 Medauroidea extradentata | reverse complement strand
GAACTTACTGGAAGACTTAAGTGGAGCTTATTATTCATTATGCTACGATGAAACTACTAACAGTGCCAGCTGCAAAGAGCTACAGATTGGTGTAAAATATTGGTCTGGGAAAAAACAGCAGATTTCCTCTCATCACTTGCACACCTTTTTTATCGGTAGTGCAACTTCAGCAGAACTTGTGAAAAAAATTTATGTTGCTGTAGATGATGCTTGTTTGCCAAAATGTAAGCTTTCGATGCTTGGAAATGATGGTCCTAACGTCAATAAGAAGGTGGAGCGGCTTATCAGCGAAGATTTAATTGCTTGTGCAGAGAAACCACTTGTAAAAATTGGTATGTGTAATATCCATACTGTGCATAATGCTTTTTTGGCCGGCTTGCAAGAATTAGGACAGGATGTGTCTGACTTGGCATATGCTGTTCACGAAATTTTTAATGATTGGCCTGTTAGACGAGAAGACTACAGAATGTTTCAAGAGGAGCTCAGAATTTCAACTCACAGCTTCATAAAACATGTTGCATCAAGATGGCTTACCCTTGAAGCAGCTGCAAGAAGACTGATTGAACAATGGGAAGCTCTCCAAAAGTACTTGTCATTCATTCCCAAAAAAAAAAAAATAAGTAGTTTGATTAAGACCAGGGGTTACAAGAGAATACACAATCTTATTAAGGACAGTACAATGAAAGCACAAATTCTTTTTGTTTGCTCAAGTGCTCACATTTTTTGTTCTGTGACATCTTTCATTCAGAAAGAAGAGCCTCTAGTACATTTGTTGCATGATAAACTTAGTCAATTAGTGAAAGTGCTGATGGGAAGAGTGTGTAAACTTCAAAATATTAAGGAACTAGATTCAAATGTTTTCACACCAGAAAACCTTCTTCCTATTCAAAATATTTTGTGTGGGGATGAAGTTGCAACAGAACTCTCAAAGTTAGGTGAAAGAGAAAAGTTGCAGTTTCTTAGCTGTGCACAGAAATGTTTTATTAAAGCTTGCAAGCACATCTTATCCAAGTCTTCATTACAGTCTGGATCAATTCTTGAATATTGTCGTTGTATTCAACCAAATTTGAGAACTTCAGAAAACAGTTGCACATACATTGTTTTTCTTGCTAAAGCTCTCCATTTGGAAATAAATAGGGATACATTGCAAGATGAGTGGAAATTGCTCCAGCTTGAGAAAAAAGATGGCTCTGATGAACGCATTGACGACTACTGGAACCATTTTTTTAAATTGAAGAACAACATGGGTGAACCAAAATACCCAACTGTGGCGATTGTAGTGAAGGCTGCATTGACCTTGTCCCATGGTAGTGCTGATATAGAACGTGGTTTTTCGTTGTCTTCCAGATTACTGACAGATGACAAAACGTCAATGTGTGAACGAACTCAAAATGCTGCAATGACTGTAAAAAGTAACATGAAACGTTATCAGATGAAGCCTCAAGTTTGTCCCTATTACAAACAATCTTATGGGAATGGCAAGGGCTGCATATAACAGCTATAAAACATACCTTGAGAATGAATATAAATTGAAAGATGATGAAATCAAAGTAAAGGAAGAAGAGAAACAAAAAAAGCACTACAGGAAGCAAGTATAAAAGAAATGGAAGAAGCTCGAAATAAAATTGCAGCTGATGAAGAGAAACTAAGAAATTTGAAAAAAAAAAAATGAGGAAGAGAAAAGAAAAAGGGTGGACAGACTCTTCGAGGAAGCCAACAAGAGACTTAAAATAGCAGTGGATGAAAAAAATTTCACAGAAGTAGGACTTGCACAAGCAATGCTTCAGGGAGTGAACAGTGTGCACAAAGATGTTGCCAGTGTGTCCAAGGAGGTTCAAACTATACAAAAAAGTATTGACAAGAACAAGTCAAGATTTATATCAGACTTTTTTTCAAAACAGCCAAAAAAGTAGACTTAATACTGTATATATTAGGCCTACTTGTGCACTCTCACTATGTAACTTAATAATTCTTGATTTGGTTGTTTTCTGTTGTGACTGAGTTGCAAATTTTTATTGTTCACTTTTATGATGAAATAACCTTATTTAGTGCTGAAATTCATTTCTGCAGTGTGTGCGTATTGCAGATTTTTGTATGAAGTAAATTAATTGGCCGCAGTATCATGTTTACTTATTTTTAATAGATTTCTGTTTTAATAGTCGTACTTTGGTGAAGAACTGTGTGTTTTTTGAGTAATGAAAGTTTGATTACTTAAATATTTGCAATTTTGCTTTGATAATCAGTTTTTAGAAAAAATCACTTTTAGTCACTATATTGTTATTCAAAGTCACTATTATCACTTTTTTTGGGCTTATGATATGCTAACAGGCCTTGGTATAGCTCATTGCCCAAGAAAATTAATGTTCTTTACCATTTCTCACTTTATATACATACGTTTCTAGTGCACGTACGTTAATACAATAGCACTACTCAAAAATTTCATTAACAAGTCGTTTGCAATAAACATAAATAACACTTCCAAATTCTTGCTTGTTGCATTTCACAGATTCTGACGAATTTGAATGTTGTTTGAATGTATGCTGTAACACACAGTATGTTTTGTTTCAGTGCCGTACACATTCAAACCAACATTCCAATAACTTACAACCTGTGAAAAGTGGTAAGCAAGGTCTTAAATGTGCTACGATTATTGTGAATGGCATACTGAAATTTATAGGAAAGCAGGAAGGAGGTAGGCCACACTGATAAGTGAAAGCGACTGTACAAGCCCTTGCAGTAAGTGGTAGGCGACAAGGTCAACGTCCTTTTGTATGCATTTTCCCACACTCTTTGCTACCTTGTTCCTATATATGGTGGAGACTTTGCTACTATGTCTGGTGGAGTGCTACGTGCTGTTGCTACATTTCTACGGCTGAAGACTATCCTCGCCCACCAGCAAGGTTTTAAATCATGTCATATTTCACCAGACAGTGGTTCTTGGCCCTATATGCTGGAACGCCAGAACATGCACTGTAATTGAATGGGTGAGGGGGTGTGTGACTAGGCTCGTATTCAGTCATGTGTTAAAACAATGTCTTTACAGTTCACTTTCTAACATTTTAGGATTATAGTCAATAATTTCAGTTGTTTCAGTCATACTGCTTTTAAAGTTTTGTTTTAAACATTCTAGGATTGTACTCAGTCTTTGCCAGTTTTCCTGTCATATTTTAATAACTGGTATGTTTTAAAGTAGTGTAATCGTAATGTTTTGTCTGTGCAACTTCACTTTCCATTTAGTTTTCATTGTGTATTATGTCTTGCAGTTAAGCTTTCCATTGCATGACGTCTGCAGGACGAACCTATAGCTCACATAAAAGTGGAGACAGTAAAACAATTTGCAGGCTAGAATCAACAGTCGTATATACATTATAGCTTCACCTATTCGTCAATTGGTTGCTGAACCAGTGATAAACCTCAGGGCAGTTAGAATGGCGTACATTTATTGATTTACTGCACACATTTTATTTGACTGTAAAACTCAGAGCATTTTTGATAAACCGCGACCAAATTGCAAAATTTATTGTAATGAATATATGTTTAAGATCTACATTTTGCTGAAATTCTCTACTGTTGTCACAGTCTAGACATCAATATCAGTATTCCAGGTAATTAGCCAGGATTGGCGAAGTTGAGTACCGACTAAATGAAATTCGGAAATTAGTTTTAATAACATACATGTGTTTAATTAAATCCTATATTTTTTTGCCAGGAACCTATTGTAATTATATGTCAATTCTATGCAGTCAGTTAAAAATGACTTTATTTGATTCAAATATTGAATTGAACACAAAATATTGAAAACATAAGTTCAAATGTTTGAGGTATGTGGCTGAGTATGTGTGTACAACTGTGTAGCAATAGTCTCAATTTTGGCTCATAGTAGCATTTGGTTACCACTCTTTGAATACTGACATACATTAATATAAAAACTCAAATATGTTACAAAAATAAATGTTAATAAACAGCTACATCATTGTGAACATGAAATACCGACAGCTTCTTTAAGTGATTTGCATGTCATTGTTAGGTACACAAACAGGATGTGATAATTTTACCACAGTATTAGTTTTCACTGATTTTCTGTTATTATAGTGACAAGGTGGAAAGTGTGGGAAGGTGGGAATGATATTGTTTGGGCGCAGGCTAGGTCAGTGGGGTTGTCGGAAACGTAGTAAAAGGGAACAAATTGTATCTTACTTGGCATGAGATCTTATCTGTCTGGGGTCGTGTGGCCGACTGCCCATGTGATGGTGTGCTGGCGTAGCGCTGTTCTCTGGAATGATGATCCGTGATCGTGATGATGATGCTGGAATTTTGTTTGACTGATGTAGTCCGGAGCTGGAACTGACTAGGTAACACACTCGCACCGAAATGATAACACTTGAGTTGAACTGAATCTAATACCGATTTATTTTGTGCAATCAAGACGGTTCGGGATGCTTACGACAACAATCGGCCTGGCCATCCACTACTTGGCCAGTGGGTGACGCAGCTAAATAAAAAAAACGGCTCGCCGGCCATAACAATTATTAAGTAAAGCCCCTCAGGCGAAGAATCGAGAGGGGTGGGGTAGGCTCTGGGTCCAAAGCAATAGAAACATTCCGGTACTTAAATATCTAATGATATGATAATGACTGGTGATAAAAAGTTGATGGGACCCGGAGTGTTGCGCATGGACATCCATACCCTTTCGCGCCTCGATGTCGACTGCTGACCTGAACTGGACAAGGCGTCCAGCTCTACACGTTACTGTCAGAAGATATATATGTTTCTACAAGACGATATAGACTTGCTGTGTTTCGTCCAGATATCTTCGTTTAAAAGCAGCGCGCTGTGAGTGCTCCCGTGGACATGTGATGTACTCCCTCCCCCTTCATCGTGCTCGCCAGGAGACTTGAACTTCGTGAACATTCGGCCGTCTTCGGCTGTTCTCGTGCCTCCCCTCCCTTCCTCTCCTCTTCCCGATCATCAGCCGGGTGGAGTAAGCTGGCTCGTGGCAGTCGTCGCCCGTGCTCCGTCTTATGAGGTTGGTCCGCTCTTCTCGTGGCCGACATGGCACCTACGGTACTTCCATCAGTTCTTGGTAAGTTTCAGTTACATTCGTTTTAGTTTGTTTAATGATTTCTGTCTTGCATTCACTTTTTGGTTGATTTCACTCACATTTGGTGCCATTTCGGCCGCGAGGGGAACGTTCCCTTTTGTTTTGTTTAACTCTGTGCCATTCGACTCCGCTACCGATCATTGTATTTAATATGATTAATGCCACATTGCGTTCATCCGACGTATTTGTATCCATCAATTTGTAATTTTCACAATAAATGTAATTGCTTTGAATCTTTGTTGTCAAGTAATTTATGAGTGGTTAGTTGCCCCGTCATAACTCTGAGTGTCACCAGTTTATGTGCAGTGGGGGAGGATAAGGACAATTGGCTCTGACACGCATGTTGTTGCGCGCCCGTGTGATACAGGTTAGCAGCATTTTGTGTTTATAGTTTTAGCACAAATTGAGCGGCATACGTCTGAGTGAGACGGGCTCAATTTTCCTGCGCAACTCTCCTGAGGTGCTGTTTAGGCCTACGCAGATTGCGTTGTAGTTGAATGAGTAGTGCGCACATGCTGGTGACATTCGTGGACGTCGAGGCACTGGCTAAAGTGATTTGTTTGCGGTGGTTTCTCTTTGCTCAGATTTGACTCTTTGTTCTGCTCCTCATTTTAGCGTCATGGCAATGGTTGGAGTGCCCGATTTCGTACTACAGTACGATTATTTACAGCTTTGTGATTACTTAACGAGTGAAGGTATTGAATTTGACAGAAGTGAAAATGTCACGGCCTTGCGGTTGCGAGTTATGACGTACATTAATTCGTTGAGGGTCGTTAATAATACTAACTTGGGAGGCTTGGTTGACGTCGACAATGGGCCTGTGTCAGCTCGACAGACGATGGTAATGGAGAGAGTAAATTCTATACCGCAGTTGACGGCCGTTGATCCTGACTCGGTAATGCATTTTTTATTGTCTGCCGATGCCGTTTATTATGGCCTGCGATGCGTGAACCGTGAGGAGTTCTTTTTTACTTGTTTGTCGACTCGTTTAGTTCAACCTGCCGCTAATGTGTTAGCGCATGTTACTGCTTCGGCTGTATGTTGCGAGACATTTAAAACGCATTTGTTGGAGAGTGCAGGCGGATCTTCGGGGTGGTCTGTGGCAAAGCGGCGTTACGTCGTCAGATTCCAAAGACCAGGCGAATCAGTGTCGATGTATGTTAGCGATGTTTATAGTAGTGCCCGAACAATGAATTTAAAACATCCGAAGCCTAAACCGGTGCAGGGCATTGTGGATCGCTGGTCACCCGGTGCTCATGCGCATTGTTTTTTGCAGCCTACTCCTATGCACGCCGAAGGATTGCGTCAGTTGGCCCTTGAGGTCGATCGTCAGATGGCCTTGGAGACCGAATTTTACAGTCAAGTAAAGTTGGATGTAGAACCTTGTGTAGTGACTGGTGTTGACGGCGCCTGTGGTGTTGTCAATTCAGTCGGTCGGATGCCAGGAGGCGTTGAATGCGGGCGATTAGGCAGTGCGCGAGGCCAACCCTTGTCGCATGCCGGCAGAGACTGCGGTTCGAATGCCGTGAGCTTTAGCGGCAATCAGAAGGAGGCTATAAATAGATTGCCGAGTCGCATCCCGGCCAGCAATATGATTGCTGACCGAGTGAGGCCCCAGCGCCCCGTAAGTTCGAGGTGCCCTAATTGTTGTGAGCATGGTCATGTCCTGGCTTACTGTCGGCGTCCTCGTGTAAGCCTTGGGTCGCGGACGTGTTTTGGTTGCGGCAGGCGCGGACATATCAGGTCACAGTGTCCGGGAAACTGACTCACGCCGCCCCTTCATGTGTCAAGCACATGCAGCGTGTTGTTTCCTTTGTGACGCGTCATGATTCCTTTGTCTCTATGTGGTTGTATGGGCTCTCACGTGCCGCCCTGTTAGATACTGGGGCTTTTCATTGTTTTGTTCGCGAACAGTTTTGGGCGCTAATGATGCGTAAGGATCCGCGAGTAGTTTCCAGATTGGACAATACGGCTGCTCTCCAAGTGTGCGTGGCAACAGGTCAAGTTGTAGAATGTAGTTCAGTATTATTGCATATCAAGATCCACCAGTTTTCTTGGACGCATCGGTTCTGGCTAGTACCAGGTTTGACTGCCGATGTTGTGCTGGGCGGGGATTTTTTGTTCCGGGCACAAGGTGTGGTCGCTGTCCAAGGTTGACAGCTGGTATTTAAGTTTGCTCCTGAATCTCTGTGTCCCTTGCATTCTTCGGCTACGTCAGTTTCAGCCTTGTTAGGGCGTTTAGCGATGGTAAGTTCTGCGCAAAATGACGACCTAGATCGCATGTTGCACGAGTACTCCGACGTGATAACGACACGTATGGGTCAGTGTGACGTCCTGCCGTATAAATTTTCTGTGGTGGATGATGTTCCGGTTCGTGTCCCATTTTACACGTACAGCCCCCGTAAGTTGGCAGTTATGCGAGGCATCATTGACAATATGTTATGCGAAGGAGTAATATCACCTTCAACTTCGGACTATGCTAGTTCGGTGTTTTTGGTAAAGAAGAAGGGCGGAGGTTACCAGATTGTGACGGATATGTCTGAAGTAAATGCCAAGATATTCTTGGATCTCTTCCCTGCGCCGACTGTAGACGCCACCTTGCAGCATTAGGGGAAAGCTCGTGTGTATTCTGTGATAGACTTGAACTCCAACTTTCACCAATGTCTTTTGCACCCAAACTGCCGGAAATATACGGCATTCCGTACCCCGTGGGCGCAGTTTGAATTCAGTCGTATCCCTATAGGAGCAAAGTTCGGGATGCAGGCATTGTATAGGGTCCTAGATCATGTCCTCGCGGATTTGAAGTTCCAGTGCATCTATAAATATATAGACGATATTATAGTCTATAGTTCCAACTTGACTGAGCACTTGGGTCATTTGCGCCTAGTTCTTGATCGTTTGTGCGGAGCTGGACTCACTGTTAATCCGGCCAAGGTCACCTGGGCCACATCGTCGGTATACTTCTTGGGGTACATTGTTTCGGAAGGGAAATTGTTAATGGATCTTGAGCATGCTCGCCTGGTAGTTGATTTTCCCAGGCTGAAGAGCGTGCGTGGCGTGTCACGGTTCTTGGGTCTGTTGGGTTACTATTCCCGTTGTATGCCCCATTTTTCTGAATTAGCTGTGCCTCTAAACCTCTTGAAGCGCAAACATGCTGATTTTGTTCGGGGAGACGAACAGCAGGCGAGCTTTGAAAAGCTAAAGGGTGCCTTAGCAAATGCCCCTGCCCTGTACATGGCCGACTTCGATCTACACTTCGTTTTGCACATGGACGCCTCTAGTTTAGCCCTAGGTGCCTCGCTGAGTCAATGGAGGGATGGGACGCTGTGCCCTATTGGCTTCGCAAGTCGCATGCTATCCGATGGTGAGTGACATCTCAGCTCCTTTGAAAAGGAGGCTTTGGCGTGCATGTGGGGAACCGCGAAATTTGATACCTTCCTTAGTGGTGTTGAGTTTGACTTGTGCACAGATAACCAGGCGGTTTCATGGTTGCTGAGTCACTCAAACGATTTCGGTAAGTTAGGGAGATGGGCTTTCCGATTAATGAGGTTTCGATTCACTATTCAGCATGTGCCTGGTTCGAGCAACTCAGCTGCAGATGCATTGTCTCGAAGGTTCGATCCAGACGATTATGAAGTGTAGCCTTCGGGCCCGTCGTCCTCAGCTATGCTGAGTGCAGCCTTTACTACCAGTGAAGGTTTCTACGTGCGTTTACGCGATGCGCAGGCCGAGGATCCGGATTATCAAAGACTTGTCCGAGACATTCGATGTGGTGAGGATGTGCCGTATGTCATCATTGACGATCTGATACATCATGTATGTCGTCGACGGCGGGTGAAGCATTTGCTTGTCCCGGAACGATGTCGGGCTGAACTTTTGTTGTATTTTCACGACTCCCCTTTTGGGGGACATTTGGGCCGGCAAGGCACATTGAAGAAATTGTGCGACCGTTTCTACTGGCCTACAGTGGCTAAGGATGTTAGAGAATATGTGCGCAAGTGCGATCTGTGTATGCATGCTAAGCCCATGCAGAATTCGAAGGTCGGGTTGTACACCATCGATCAGGTGACTTACTGTTGGGAAGTCATCCATTGTGACGTGTTTGGACCTTTGATCCGGTCCACTAAGGGAAACATGTATAATTTGATCTTGTTGGACGTGTTTTCCAGTTTCGTTGTTCTCATCGGTTTGAGGTCAGTTAAGAGCCGTGAGATCGTACGAGCGTTGTCGAACCGTGTGTGGTTTGTGTTTGGGCCGCCGGTTACCCTGGTCACCGACAATGCCGCCTATTTCATGTCGGTGGAATTTCGGGATATGTGCTTCAGGTGGGGTATGTCCCGGTTCACCTCGAGCCCGTATTTTCCGTGCGGAAACTGGGTAGAGCAGTTCAATCGGAAACTGAAGTGCACTCTCTCGGCACTGTACCACGCCCAGCAGGCACATTGGGATGAGGACCTCGATTTGGTTAACTTAGGTTTCAACTCGGCTGTTCATGGTGTCACGGGGCAGTCGCCAGCCAGAATTGTCTTGGGGCGAGATGTCCTTCATCCGTTGCTTAACGTGTGGGGCGTTGCCAGTCCCGCCGCCCCCCTTGTCTGATGCAGCCCGAGAATTGTTGCCCGCAAATGTCTTAGGACGTCTGTATGATGAGCGCAGTCGCTTGCGGGCGTGCTATAACGCTGGCAGGGTGGCCTCCGATTTCCAGGTCGGGCAGTCTGTGTACTGCAGATCATTTACCCTTCCATCTCGTATTGGCGATCGGGGGAGTAAACTCTCGTTGTGTTTCGCCGGACCGTTTGACGTTATCAAACTTCTGAGGCGAAACACTGTACTGCTCGCTGATCCACTTTCTGGACGGGTAGTCCATAAGGCTCATGTGTCTCATTTGAAACATGCTGTGAGGGAAGAGGACGACAGTGATTAATTGCCTTTTATAAGTTCTGTTGCAGCCTGTCGGTCGGCACATGAAGATGTCGCCCCTTCCACTCGTCTAGTTCTGCAAAGAGAGTGTCGTGGATCTACGTTCAGCGAACCCCGTCCTACTCCCGTTGTCAGTAGTTAGCTTTGGGGTCTGTCAAAGGGCTGGGTTTGCATGAGTAATGTTGTGGTTTGTGTGGTTTGTGTTCCGGAGTTGGCGATTGTTTAGTGTTTGTGTGTGTTGTAAGATCGGCTGGTCATGCGGTTATGTGTTATGTGTTGGTGTTGTTCGTTGTGTGTAGATTTTTGGTAGTACCTTGCTAGCAAGGCCCCGTGGGGGGTGGGAGGAAAGAGTATATGGCCTATATTAAGATTGTCGATGTGTTACGCTTTTGATTTGAGTGCCATATATAAGTGAGTAACATTAATACTCTTATTGTAAAAGTATTGTGTAAGATGTGATCTCATGGTGTATTAAGGGATTCTTGTGATTTCATGTATGCTTTTATCACCTTTATACAAGAGGATATATTTTTATACATATGTTGGTTGTGTTTTGTACATGTAAGATGATACGAAGTGGTGCTAATAAGCAAATTATACTGGTGTAATGTGTGTGTACTGAAGGCATTTATTGTTAGTTGGTGTATGTAATCTGAAGTTATTTTCTGTACGTTGCTGGTCGGTGGTATACTTTGGGATTATCAGTTTTTTTCTCAAAATGTTACATGTGCTGTTGGCTGTTCGAGCATTCCTTCCCTTTCCTGTGGCACGTAGCAGCTGATTTCTCCAACGTCTTGCCTGGTTGGAGCGGAAGGTGTCCTGTGATTCGGGAGCCTCCCCGGCAGCGCGCACCCGGAGGGCCTTTCCCGGGTCGTCGGTATCACTCCCCGAAGTTAGGGGCAGGATGCCCCCCCCCCAGTCGGTTTGTGCCGCTATCTTCTAGACTGTCGGCATGGCTTGAAGCCTCTAAGGCCGATAGCTCTATAAACAGCGAGGGAGTTGAACTGGACAAGGCATCCAGCCCTACACGTTACTGTCAGTAGATATATATGTTTCTACAAGACAATATAGACTTGCTGTGTTTCGTCCAGATATATTTTTTAAAAGCAGCTCGCCGTGAGTGAGTGCTCCCATGGACATGTGATGTACCCCCCTTCCCCCTTCATTGTGCTCGCCAGGAGACTTGAACTTTGTGAACCTTCGGCCATCTTCGGCTGTTCTTGTGCCTCCCTTCCCTTCCTCCCCTCTTCCCGGCCATCTGCCGGGTGGAGTAAGCTGGCTCGTGGCAGTCTTCGCCCGTGCTCCGTCTTATGAGGTTGGTCCGCTCTTCTCGTGGCCAACATGGCACCTACGGTACTTCCGTCAGTTCTTGGTAAGTTTCAGTTACATTCGTTTTAGTTTGTTTAGTGATTTCTGTCTTGCATTCACTTTCTGGTTAATTTCACTTACATTTGGTGCCATTTCGGCTGCGAGGGGAATGTTCCCTTTTGTTTTGTTTAACTCTGTGCCATTCGACTCCGCTACCGATCATTGTATTTAATATGATTAATGCCACATTGTGTTCATCCGATGTATTTGTAATTTTCACAATAAATATAATTACTCTGAATCTTTGTTGTCAAGTAATTTATGAGTGGATAGTTGCCCCGTCCTAATTCTGAGTGTCACCAGTTTATGTGCAGTGGGGGAGGATAAGGACAATTGGCTCTGATGGGCATGTTGTTGCGCGTCCATGTGATACAGGCTAGCAGCACTTTGTGTTTATAGTAGTAGCACAAATTGAGCTGCATACGTCTGAGTGAGACGGGCTCAGACCTTCACTTCCGCTTACATGGGTATCCACACCGACTCTGTACAACATTTATCCCCTTAGTACTCAAACAATCTAGAACAATTTCAAAGATAAATATACAATAGTTACAATATGAAAATACTGAATACCAGTCTTAGATTTTGAATTAATAGATGTGCGTCTCTGTTCATGTTGTGTGCACGCCTGATAGGTTGCAGCTTAGTGTGATGCATCAACAAATAATAAAGGAAAATACACAATGAAATAATCCTGTAGCAAAACAAAAATACAGGAATACAAAAATAAAACAATACGACACTGCCACTCTCCCTTCAAAGGTCATTACACATAAACACTTGGCACACTGTTGGGTTGGCCGCTATCCCTTTTTTGCAGCGCTGGCGCATTGCTGTAGGGCAGTAGGGCGCATGAACATAGCACACAGATGGGCTGCATGTGAGCGTGCTTGGCACGCGTCAATAGTAATGCGTTAAGAAGTCAAGTCGTCGATGTAAATTCAAGTGACAAAATGAAAGAAGAGAGGAAATATTTCCAAGTTTTGGCAGGCGAGAAAACTCTAAGCTGCAAATATTCCCAAAATTTTGCATTATTTAATTTTGTGACTTGCGAATAAACTGTTTTATATCATAAGCAGTTGAATAAACCTGTTTGTAGCCTATATTTCAATCTTACTGATATGATCCTCGAAAGATTCTTGGAAACAATATGTTTATTAACTGAGCGATTTTCACTGACATGAACCATTATGTACGAATGTTGCTTAGTCATATTAATAGGTCGATGTGAATTGTTCAGTTTGTGCTGTACTTTTTTAACAGTTGCTTAAATGTTGCATGTTGTTTTTAATTGTTTTCTTACATCCTGTTTATAACGAAAATTGCAGCAGATGTTACAAAAGAAATTATAAGAAATATTATAACAATGTGTTTGCTATGTTATCATGTCAAACTCTTATTATGAATATTACAAAATAAATTATAATAGTTTGTATTGAATTCATACAAATTTTTTATTCATACACTCATACAAAGCATGAATGAATGTCGTTTTTTCGTATGTCCTTTCAGACAGACTGGAGGCCTGACCTTTAAATGCAATGGCAAGGCAACAAAACATTGTGACTTTGGAGAGTAGGGGGAAGGTATTTATCGGATTGGGACCACATATTTTCTTTGAACTATAGATATGGTGAGAGGCTTTTGTGGCCCTTTAACGATATTATAAAAGGCATCCGCCTATTGGCAGTGTGTTGGTGAGTGTCGTGCACAGCCAAGGGCGATGTTGACTAGCTCATCTGGTGTGATATCACCTCAAGCGCAAAACACCTAAACAGCTTGCAGTTATATTGTAGATCACTGACCTGGCACTTTAAATTGTATTTTTTTTATTGGTGAAAAGTTGTTTATGGCTTTCTGTCTCGTCTACTGCGGAATCATAAATAAGACATATTTTGACGGTATCTGAAAAGGACATCCAGTAAAAAAAAAACCCTTTGTATTTGTAGAGTTGTTTCATACAAATCACAGGAGTAGTTTTCATATATAACTGGTAATTTTCAGATATAACAGGTTGAAAAACTGGTTTTTAAGCAGTTTTGAAGAGTTCCACAATTGTTATTTTCATTAACGTGTTGATTTAAAACTACCTTTCCGACATAATTTGAAGTTTATTTTATTTTCGTACATTGACAGAATGGGCAAATGTGGAATAGTTTCGTAAAATAAGCATATTTACGTACACACTGCTACGCATTTTAAGCATGTGGTAGACGGCACCCTTGCGAACCAATGATGGTGAAGTGACGTGAAGGGATAACACAACAGCCATGCCCGAACCAGGGTTCAAACCTAGGGCTACTCTCATCATAGACAGGCATCTAACAGACTACGCTACGGAGGCCAGCCCATGTGAAACAACGGGACTTCATTTTGGGTACTTGAAAGACACAAGGGAAGAAAAATTTACCACCTATGGTGGCTTATGCAGTCTTTTCTAAACGTGGGTGGATTGCCGCAACTAGACTGACTGATCCAGGGGATGACTACACTTTCTCAACCTTTCACGATTCTGCTTAATATATGCACAGTTATAAGTTACCGTACTTACAGGTTGACACTTCTGGAAAGAGAATGTCAAATTTAGTATTAGAGATACTGTATTTTTTCACGTTTTCTTTCTTTTCATTAGGCATCTGCATGTGTTTGCTGGTGGGGGTGACAACTTTCATTCTATTGACAAATCAGCAGCCCCATTTCAAACCTGGTATGCAAGTCGTAGAACCATGCAAATTTCGCGTAATTATATTGCTGCAGGCTGGAACACATTGGCTTATACTTATCCATACACATTCAGTAATATTATTCACTCCAGCCCTTCATATTTTCGTGTGTCCGCATTAGAGGATAGTGAGCACTTTACAATTAAAACAACAGCAAGTAGTAGGGAAATGTAGCCGAGACACAGGTGTCAGGCTGATGATGAGAGGATCAGTCCACCATCAAGAATTATGTCATGGTGGTCATTTTGTTTAGTTTTTTAGGCATTTTATCATGTCACATTTCATGTCATATCATGTAGCATCATATATCACATCACATCGTATGTCCTATGCCATGACATACAGAGTGAGTAAAAAAGAACACCCCAAATCTGAAGGTCTGTATAATCACAACCAACCAACTAACAATGTTGTATGACCACTCTCAAGAACCATGGAACAATGAAGTTTTTGTACTATACAATCGTGTCTCGTGAATTTTGACATAGGTAGGGCTGCATACGAGGAGGAACTCTTATCCCACAATAAAAATAGGGAGGTTGGTGTCCTCCCCTGGAAAAATTAGGATCTCAATGTACAAAATTGTGCTCTTTTAGCAGTTCCAATGTCTAAACACTGCATACACTTTTGGTAGATTTACTAATATTCTTTTTAAAGAAACATTAGGGCCTCCCTAGTCCCTAGTAGAGGAAATCAAATAATGTTTCAAGCAGTTACCACTATTCCATTTCCTCAAACAGCTTAAAACATTTCAAGATATTTACTTTTTTTAGTACATGGTACGTTGCTGTTACCAGGAAGTTTTTCGTGAGACAACTAAAATCAGGTTCGGTGTTAAAATTTAGCATACGAATTTCAATTAAAACTTTAAAATTATCATTAGCTATAAAATATTGTACAAATAAACTGTAATTTAGTATTTTGTGATGTACGCACTAATGTGCATGTGTGTATAACAGTTTACAGATTGTATATTCTTGCAAGTGCATACATGAAACAGTGTGTTTCATTTTGTGAGTAAAGTCGAATACTTTTACTTATATGAAAATTCCCACACTTATAGGTATGTTAAATGTACAGAAGAAAATTGGTAAAAACAGAGTTCGCTCTAGTTAAAACTTTTAAATTTTAACTAAAAATTAATTTGTAAACTGTAAATCATTTCGAGCTTTTTATCACTTCGTGTCATCTTTAATAATTAATTTATATGATTCAAGCTATAATGTTACAAGAGACCATGCCCTACTACCTCTACCAGCATCATGAACGCCTGGTACCCCTCTCGGTTCCTTGAGCCACGAGTTTTAAGGGTTGATAGCTAGTTGATCGTCTGAACGTCAGGAACAATACATTGCTGTGTTACCTCTCATACAACAATGAGCGCCTAATACAATGTTTCAGAATTTCTTGTATTTCTGTGTCAATATATTAAAATTTTTCCTTCTTTTTATGCATAAAATATGTTTTGAACAGAGTGTCTGTCCATGTCCAATTTGCCATAGTAACCGAGAATGTTCTGGCCAATAAGAGCAAAAGACAAGAAATAAGGGATGGTCTGCAGATACCCCCACGGGTATAGTGGGGGTAAAAGGAGCGTAGGGGTATTTAGTGGTACAACTGACGAAGTAGGCGAACTGTCCGTTCTCCCACGAGTCGCCTTCTTCTAGTTCCAGAGTAGGGTAAAATGTAGCTCTCAGTTCAGAGGTATTGACACTCATAACGATTGACACAGACATACTGATGGATAGTCATAGGTGTGCATAGCTTTTTATTATGATTTTTATAAGCAAATAAAATTTGTTTGCGCATCATTGTATATTAGATATGACATGGCCGGGATCACGGGAATGTCTGTTTACATTTTCTTTGAAATTAATAGTACGGAAAGTTTTAAGAATGGGGCCAGCTAGCCGAATGACTCGGGCTAACACGAGACTCTTACTCAAAAAGATGTTGTAATACTTGGGTGTGGGAACGAGGCGAGCCCCATCCCGTGATGACATGTCAGATAAAATAATGAAGTAGTTATTTAAGTTTTACGATGACATGTGTGACAGAGACTAGCATCCACGTGGTTTCAGAACAGTCATAATTTAATACTCCTGTAGGTACTCACTAGGTAATACACCTTACCGATCATTGAAAATAACTCGAATATGAAAGTTATCATATATTGCGAGGTGGATGTCGACGGATTAAGGTGTCACCCTTAAGTTCCCCCGGGAAGCGGGGTACGCTACATTCACAAGTCAGACTTCTGGAGAAATAACACAGCGTTTATTAGCACTCAAAAGATGAAAAATGATGTTAGCAACTTAAAGCGGGCACAGGCCTATGGCCGCCTGCTAGCCTACACTGAACAAAATGCACGTGGCTCGGTGCGAGATAATAAGAGAGAGAGAGTTAAAGTGTGGCGGGCGGAGTCTCCCACACGCGAACGACATATCTTGGGGGCACAAAATACAAGAAAGAAAGTTCCGGTAATTACATTAAGACTATTGATTTACCTAGGTGATTGGAGCAACAAGTTGAGGTCCCCCGAGACCACGACACTCACGACGAGCACGTCCGTTCTTATGGCCCTCTGGAAGAAGACTTGTCTTTTCCACCGCCTTCCGCTCGGCAGGTAGACTGGCCGGAAGGCGGGGGAGGGAAACCGAAATTTCCCTAAGTGAAGGATGAAATGATCACAATATGATTGACACATAATTTTTACATTAAATTTACGGCGTCTACTGTTCAATGTCCGCTGAAAAATAAACATACACATACCCTTCGACAATAATATTACACTGAAAAATTAAACACTCGTGTGAGGCACTATATATTGTTTACTACTACGCCTAGGCGCTATGAGGTCTTTATAGTTTGGGTTAATTATGAGATGTTTAGTCTACTGCTCTGCCGCTGGCCGAGAGCGAGAGTGAGTGAGTGTTTGCTCGGTGTTGACGGGGTCACACTTCGCTGCACTAATGTAGCGCTGTAGCGCCTGTCTGTTAATAATATGGCAGCTCACCTACCTTGACATGGCGAGGCATAAAAGGTTGACGCCTTACCGACGTCAAACGCCCCTTCCTTCAGAGCCGCTTTCTGCCGAGCCTAGTCCTGGTAGCGGTGTCGGACCCGGGGTCGTGGCCGCAAGTGGTGGTGGTGACCGCTGACGTCACGCTGTTGGCATGCTGCTTCCGCTCGTACCTGCTTGGCCGGCGGCTCGTCGGTGCAACACGTCCACATTGGTGGGCGGCGTCGGCGTCTGGACTTCTGCTTCCGCTCGTCCTCCCTCGTGTTGTGGAACCACGTGACAGCATCATGGGGGTCTGCAATCGCGCCTGCAGATGGGCCTGTGTGTCGCGGCGATGCAGTACTCGCAGTGAGCTGGTCGTGGGGCTCATCTCCCCTGGTATGCAGCTCGGTGACAGTTGGCTGCGGTGTTGTATGGGTGTGGCGCATCACAACGCCAAGAGCCTGGTACGGTGGTACCGTCAGTTCCGGTGGTGGTGGCCACGGGGTCGTCTGACGTGTTGCTGTTGTGGAATGTTCCGCTTCTCCCTCGTGTGTCGCTGTGGAAGGTGAGTGCCCTTGCTCCGGGGAAGAGGGTGACAAGCGGTGTAACTCCGTACACAGCTGGGTGTGTGACTACATCCTTTTCCTGTCTCGTCCAGGGTGGTTGGTATTTTTGGGTTGTACCTCCGCTGATGCCCTGTCGGCTTCCGGGGGCCGGGTGTCCACGAAGTGTTACTCCAATCCTTCCCCACTGGTGTACAGTCTTCGACTTCCATCTCCTCGTGTGCCGCAGGGTTTACAACTGGGCTTCGTGCCCTTGTTGCTCGCGCGTCAGGCTCCAGGGCGCTCAACTGTTCGCTCTGCGTTCTGTCACGCTCTTGCGCATCGCTCCGTCGTCGTGTCTCCAGGATCTGTTTGCCGGGCTCCGGTGAGGGCAACGAAGTACTCACATCTTCGTTCATTTCCGGTTGTATCTTCTCGGGTGCGATTCTTCCGTTGGTGAGTCGGAGCTCATCACGGTGAACCTTTCGCGTGCAATTAGCGCCAGTGCGCACGATGTAGACGCTGTTTCCTAGCTTGGTCATGATACGATGAGGTCCGCTCCACAGAAGTTTTTATTTGCGGCGGATTGGGGGTGCTCCTTAACATACACGTCATTGCTGGGATGTAAGTCCTGCAGTTGGCGCGTAGTGGTGGTTGTGCATCTGTTTACGTAGTTTTCCTGGTTTTTCCTCGCCTTACGCAGCATTTCACATCTCGCCTGGCTGCGGTCCCCCTCGGTCTCTGGTTCAACCCTCGGGCAGCTCATTTCTCCTGGTCGTGCTAGGTTCTTCCCTTGGAGTACCTCGCCTGGTGACATGCCTGTTGCCTCGTTCGCGCGTGTGCGTAGGCAAAATATGGCGGCGGGTAAATGCTGAGGCCAACTGGTGTGGTCGTTGCCTACACGCATGCGCAGTTGCACCTTAAGTTCCTGGTTCCTTCTCTCAGTTGGGTTAGCCCTAGGGTGATAGACGGCTGTGGTGAAGTGTTGCACCTTCCATTTTTCGCACGCGCTTCTCAATCGTTGTCCGGTGAATTGCGTTCCATTGTCCGACAGCAACACTCTGGGTAAACCCCAACGTGGGGAAAATTCTGTTTCCAGGGCTCGTGCTACTACATGGATGCATGCGCAACTCACAGGGTACGCTTCCAACAACATGAGAATAAGTCCGTGACCACTACGATAAAACGTTTCCCTTGTGTGCTGCGCGGGTAGGGGCCCATTAGATCTAGGGCGACGGTATCAAACGGTTCAGTAGGTAACCTTGGCTGTTGTTGTTGTTGGCCGTCTGGGCGACAGGATAAGAATGTGTTACACATTTTGCAGTTACGTACAAACAGGCGCGTATCACTCCCTATTCCGGGCCAATGGTATTGCCGTGCGATGTTTCTGCGCGTTTGTTCCGCGCCCGAGTGTCCGGCCAGATGGTTGGCGTGTGCATATCTAATCAGGCGCTGTCGAGCTGCCTCGGGCACGTAAACCTTCCATTTCCTCCCCTTTCCGCCAGGCAATGTCTCTAACGTGTCATCAACCACACTGTAGTTATGCAGCGCTCGTTCACCGCATGCCTTTACGTGTTCCTGCGTGATAACATCAGTGTCTTGCGCGATGCGTAACTGCTCGTACACTTGTTCTGCACTTAATTGCTCGCTGGAATCGTTCTTCATGCTTAACTGATTGAGTCTAGGGATCTGGTGTTCGTCACTGAATGTCACTGTGTTCTGTGGGGGTAACATGTCCACCCATTCGTCCGGGTCGTTCGTGCACACTTCCGCTCCTGGTGCACATGACAGTGCGTCCGCGAGCTCGTTTTCTTTGCCTGGAACATGTTCCACGGCAAAGTCGAAACCTTGGATTAACATGGACCACCTGGTGAGTTTGCTGCGATATTCACACATCTGGTTTAGCCATACTAGACTGCGGTTATCCGTTCTTAATGTGAACCGTTGGTATTCCAGATAGTGTCTGTATTTCTTAAACACCCACGTGATTGCCAAACACTCGCGTTCGTTTACATCGTATCGCGTTCGACCGTCCCTAACTTCGTACTGCCATAGTCAATGATGCAACGTTCGCCCGTGACATCTAACTGGTACACAACCGCACCAATGCCGTCCTGGCTCGAGACAGTCTGCACTTACAAGTGGCATGTGGGGTCGTAATGGGAAAGTTGGCGACATGATTGATACTGTTTTTTATGGCTTTGAATGCGTTTTCTGCGGCTTCCGTCCAACGGTATTTCTGCTGTATTGATAGTAGTTCTGTAAGTGGTGCCGTGATTGTTGCAAAATTTTCGATATATTGTCTGAGCCAATTTATAAGTCCGAAAAACTTCCTGAGTTGTTTCCGGGTGACCATCATCGGCCAGTCATCTATCAGGCGCAGATGTTCATCACTAGGCTGGTTGCCTTGTTCGTTTACTATGTGTCCTATGAAGTAAAGATCGGTTTTACCTATGTGACACTTGTGATTTGTACACGTGAGGTTGGCAACTGCGAAATGTCTAATACTAGGTCCAGATGGTGTATGTGCTCTTCCCAGCTGTTTGACAAAATGACTACGTCCTCTAAGTATGCGGTAGCAAACCTTCCAATAAATCCATCCAGGACATGTACCATCATAGCTTGGAAGGTAGCGGGTGCGCACTTCAGGCCGAACGGCATTGCACAAAACTGGTATCTATTACCGTCTGGGGTAGTGAAAGAGGTCTTCGCACGATCAGCTGGCAGCACAGGAACTTGCCAGTATCCCGACCTATGGTCGAACGAGGACATTACTTTTGCGGAACCTAATAAGCTGAGGGCACTGTTTACGTTAATAACTGGTGGTGCTGATGATTTAGTGATTTGATTGACAAGTCTCAGATCTATGCAGAAACGCCAAGTTCCGTCCTTTTTAGGGGCTAAGGTAATAGCAGAATTATAGTTACTCTCAGAAGGTTCTGTTACACCGTCAGCTAACATTTCACTAACCTGTTCCTCGATGATGCGATGCTGCTAATGCTGGTAGTCTCTGGGTGGCGTGTAGACTGGGTCGTCGTGCACGGTTGGTATCCGATGCACGGCTATGGAAGTGCGATGCAGCGGGTCACCTGCGGCGAATACCTCCCTCCGTTTGTCGAGGATGCTTTGTACTGCGGCCTGGTGTTCTGGCGGAACGGTGTGATCGAAGTCGCTGAGGTTCACAGGTGGTGTCACTACTGTTTGGTGATATGCAAGATGATATGCCGTTTCGCGTTGTTGTTTCCGAAAATGCACACGGTTGCGAGATAACTCAATGACAGCTTGTTGATGGATCAGCCACGGCACTCCAAGTATTACGTTTTCATGCAACTCTCTCACAACTAGCACAGGTACCGTTGATAACTCGTCGCGGACGGCAATGTTTACGTTTACTATTCCCGCCATGTAGCCGGTCGCGTCTTGCATGGCGAGCTGCACTGAGTATTCACATGTTTGCAAATTGTTGAAAAGTGAAAAACTCTCCTTAATGAAATTATGTGAGACGGCCGTATCAATTAAGGCGACTGTCTCTTTACCGTTCACTGTCACTGCGATGCGTAGTAAATTGTCGTAATTTTGACGAGGATGAAAAATTTGACCTAACTGTGGTTCTATTTTACTGGTGTTTTTAGGTTGGTCACTATCGTCACTTGCCTGGTTTTCTGGTGAGTTCCGTCTGTCGGAAGTTATGGCTGGGGGTCTCCCTACCCCGAGTGGTCGTTTCCCGCATTGTTTCCCCTTTAGGCGGGGGCACTCCGCGTGCCAGTGGTATTGCTTGTCTGGGCAGAACCGACAGGGCCTGTTTGGAGGTGGTCGCTGTGATGGATTGGTAGCTCCTGGGTTTGACGATGTGGAGTTGGCGGCGTTGCCCTGGTGTGTGTTTACCGCTGGGCTGTGCGGTGTTTTCGCCATCCCCGTCCTTTCTGGCGGGGCTTCCATTTTGCGTACGTCACGCCTGTATGCGGGGTTGGTAGTCTGTGGGTGCTGATTGGTTTCGGCCATGTCACGTGCAACTCCTGCAGCGACTCGTATGAAGCTCTCTAGGTCATGATGTACGGCTGTTCGGAGTGCGGGGCGGTACTCTGGCCGCACTGTCTGCAGGACTGCTTCCAGCATATTCGCGGTGATGTCATCGGGGTAGAACCGCGTTACCAGGTTGATCTTGCGGCGGATGAATGTCTGTAGGTCTTCGTGTGGTCGTTGTTGTTCTGTAAAGAGGTTGAGCTGTGTCTAAAGCGCAGTTAAAGTGTTGGCGTAGCGGGTTGAGAACTTGGTCACAAATTGTTCCCACGTCATGTTATAGTCAGTCACCGTCTGCCACCATGATCGTGCAGCTCCTTCCAGCTGTGCGCCGACAAGGCTTAACCACTCTTGTTCGGCTACACCTTAGTGCTGTAGACGCTCTATGCACGCCTTGACAAAAGCTCGGGGGTCTTCAGTTCCCTGTCCTGCGAAGGTTGGTAGGGTTTGGAATTTCGCCGGTGTCCTGGTGTAATGACACACGGTGGCTGGTTGTTCCAGGGTCGTCACAGGTATGGTGTTGTTGATTGACCTTGGTTGTGACAAATGCAGTACATTCGGTGTCACCGGTGGCAACACTGTCCTGCTTCCGTTCGCCTCACTGTCTCGCTACGCTGTGATGTTCTCGATACAAGTGGTTCACAGTTCGGAAAGTCGCAAATTTTCTCCGGTACTGCGTGACGCGTTTTTTCGGCCAGTTGTTTCGCCAGGCGCGCCATCCCTTCTTCAACCCTGCACTGTTCGCATGTGAGCTGTCCCGTCCTCCATTGGATTTGTTCTGCTACGCACAGTGTCATGCTAGGTACCGTACGGTCACATAGGGTGCAGGCGGCCAGGTCACGCCCTGGACCACCCCGCGGTGACATTCGGGGTTTCGTATCGGTCGGTCCGGTATAGTGGCGATGCGGTGTTGATGATGTCATTTTCCATGGGCAATTACAAATGTTCGTGGGTGGCTCGTACTTCACGAATGGGTCGTCCTTAGTCACTCGGTGGCACTAAATGCACAGGGCCATCGTCCACGTATCCATTGCGGCCGTAACAGCGTTGCGCGGTTGCCGATGCGGTAGCACGGCACGGTTGCGCGGTTCTTTTCGCGGGGGAAACGTCCCTCACCGCTCGCGCGTGCTACGGCAGCCAGTGGCTGGTCGGTCGGCCGGTATGCTGTGTTTACTCCTGGGGTGGTGTTGTCGAGCGGATGATGTCTCGTGACCGAATGCGCACGCTTCGGGTCCGTTCGGGTCCCCTCGGTTCGGCCCGATGTCGCTCGGGTGGGGTGGTAAGCCGAGCGCATCCTTGCAATGCTTCCTAGGGGGGTAGTGGCGATTGCTGTCCCTTTGTCCGCGTGGGTGGTGTGCAATATGGTGGCTTCACGCTCTTCCTCCACTCGCTTGCCACGTGCTACGCATCGGCGGCAGTTCTTTCCCTCGCCTTTATCGCAAATGTCGTGGCATCGTTTACCGTTGTTTGCACTCGCCCTTAGTTGTGGCGCCAATTTGACGTTGCCGGGATCACGGGAATGTCTGTTTACATTTTCTTTGAAATTAATAGTACGGAAAGTTTTAAAAATGGGCGCCAGCTAGCCGAATGACTCGGGCTAACACGAGACTCTTACTCAAAAAGATGTTGTAATACTTGGGTGTGGGAACGAGGCGAGCCCCATCCCGTGATGACCTGACAGATAAAATAATGAAGTAGTTATTTAAGTTTTACGATGACACGTGTGACAGAGACTAGAGTCCACATGGCTTCGGAACAGTCATAATTTAACACTCCTGTAGGTACTCACTAGGTAATACACCTTACTGATCATTGAAAATAACTCGAATATGAAAGTTCTCATATTTTGCGAGGTGGATGTCGACGGATTAAGGTGTCACCCTTATGTTCCCCCGGGAAGCGGGGTACGCTTCATTCACAAGTCAGACTTCTGAAGAAATAACACGGCTTTTATTAGCACTCAAAAGATGAAAAATGATGTTAGCAACTTAAAGCGGGCACAGGCCTATGGCCGCCTGCTAGCCTACACTGAACAAAATGCATGTGGCTCGGTGCGAGATAATAAGAGAGAGAGTTAAAGTGTGGCGGGTGGAGTCTTCCACACGCGAACGACGTATCTCGGGGGCACAAAATACAAGAAAGAAAGTTCCGGTAATTACATTAAGACTATTGATTTACCTAGGTGATTGGAGCAACAAGTTGAGGTCCCCCGAGACCGCGACACTCACGACGCGCACGTCCGTTCTTATGGCCTGCTGAAAGAAAACTGTCTTTTCTACCGCCTTACGTTCGGCAGGTAGGCTGGCCGGAAGGCGGGAAAGGAAACCGTAATTTTCCTAAGTGAAGGATGAAATGATCACAATATGATTGACACATAATTTTTACATTAAATTTACGGCGTCTACTGTTCAATGTCCGCTGAAAAATAAACATACACATACCCTTCGACAATAATATTACACTGAAAAATTAAACACTAGTGTGAGGCACTATATATTGTTTACCACAACGCCTAGACACTATGAGGTCTTTATAGTTTGGGTTAATTGTGAGATGTTTAGTCTACTGCTCTGCCGCTGGCCGAGAGCGAGAGTGAGTGAGTGATTGCTTGGTGTTGACGGGGTCACACTTCTCTGCACTAATGTAGCGCTGTAGCGCCTGTCTGTTAAGGCGCCCGTCTACATGTCTCTCAAACTGCGTTGCAGTGTGTTTGAAATACACATTTTATAAACAAACTGTTCCACGTGTCCTCACGCGGGTTTCGCACGAAAAGAAATAACATTTCAGGCCAGGACGAAATACAACTTTCAACACATCACGTGTGCTGCAAACTACATTTTTAAGCCCTTCAACACGGCCGAAAACGGCATTTTCAGACTGCCGTGCCTCACAATATTGTGGACGAATGTCTGCGAAACTAGTATAGAGCCCTGCGTTGGACTTTCCTTAAAACTTTCCACCAATAAAAAGATGGGGTCACCACTGAAAGTGTCAGT